>JAVHLU010000130.1:0-90412 GCA_036785755.1 Colletotrichum ledebouriae
AATAATAATAATAATAATAATAATAATAATAATAATAATAATAATAATAATAATAATAATAATAATAATAATAATAATAATAATAATAATAATAATAATAATAATAATAACGCTAAAGCTATTAATATTATAAGTAATAATAATATAAATATAAACAAAGCTTCTTATATATTAGCAGTGACCACTCTTTATAAGCTAGCTACCTATAAGCAAGCAATCTACTCTCTAAATACAGATAATTAGATTCAAGCTATGCTTATAGAGATAAAATAACTTAAAGATAATAAAACTTAGAATATTATACCTAAACCTACGGGAGTTTATTCCCTAGGGGGCCGCTAGGTCTATAAAATACAATATATTAATAATAATAATAATATAAAATATAAAGCCCGTTAGGTTATTTAAGGTTTTAACCAATATATCAGTATAGATTACCTTGAAACTTTTAGTACTACTTATAGGCTTAAAAGCTATAGATTTATATTAATGTTTGCTATAAAACATAACTATATACTAAAGCAGTTTGATATTACTACTGCTTTTACCTATGTAGATATCAATAAGGATCTATATATTAAGATACCTACTAGTTTCTTATATAATAAAAACACTAATAAATTAATATATAACCATAATAATAATCCAACGGATAACGGCTTAATATGTAAGCTAAATAAAGCCTCATATGGCCTAAAACAAAGCCCACGCCTATAGTATAAACACTTACAGTTAATACTACTTTAGTATCACTTTTAAGTATCTCCTTATAATAAGGGGGTATTTATATTAAATAAAAATAACTATAAAGCTATTCTAGCCTGTTCTATTAATAATATGCTATTAGCTATTAATAATAATAATACCTATAACTATAGATATAATAACCTATAAAAGCATCTAAAACTTTAATACTTAGGGGAGCCTAGTACTTTTCTAGGAAATAAAATAATAATAGACCGTATAAATAAACATTTATATATAAAACAAATAAAGCATACTAAAAAGATAATTAATGAATATAATAAAATAGAAGTCTATAGGGCTTATACCCCTATGCATAATAATTTAAAGTTATATAAGAACAACTCCTATGTAATAAAAGAGGAAATATTATAATATTAACAAGACTAGCTATGAGAACCTCTTGGGAAAGACCTCTTTAGTTAAGGAGTTACCTCTCGTATAGTAGCGTTTACCTTTAGTACCTTGCTAGAAGTTCGACCTTTTAGGTTAAGGAGTTATCTTATATAGTAGCTTTTATAGCACCTTATTAGAAGGTTTAGCGAGGGTATTACTATAAGAGCCTTAGTAGCCCGTTTAGCTCTAATATAATTAGCCCTAGTATAGCGCGTATCTAACTTTATATAGTAATATTTAGATGGTTTACTTATAAGTAATAGGAATATATAGGGTTCTTATATTATTTTCCTTAACTAGTAGAGGGTATAGGTTAAAATACCTATATAATATTTCCCGAATTATACTTATAAACTAGGTGAATTTATTATAGTCTTTTTGCAAAGGGGCTGCGGCGTAATTCCGAACTTAATAGTAGTAATCCCTTAAAAGAGCATTTTATAGCTCTTAATAGAATATAGGGATATATAAATAAATTCCCTAATTACGGTTTAATATATAACTATAATAAGGATATACCTAATAATAATATAATTAGATTTACGGATTTAGATTAGGCACGAGATCTTAACGATTAAAAATCAACCTCAGCCTATATATTTATATAGGGTTTATATAACATTGTATTCTATCCTTCTTCTAAATATAAAATAGTAGCCTTATTAAGCTGCGAAGCTAAATATATAGCTTTATCTAATATAGCAAAGGAGGCCTTATATATATATAATAGCTATAACTTTATGCTTAATGCTTTAGGCTATAAGAACCTAATAAAGCCTAAAATACTTATAGATAATATATTAGCTTAAGAGTTAGCTGAAAATCCTGAATTTCATCAAAAGGCTAATTATATTAATATAAAATATTATTTTACTAGAAATCTAGTTATAGAAGAAGAAATATTTCTCTTTTATATATAGTCTAGTAATAATATTGCAGATATATTAATAAGCCTTTAGGTAAGATAAAACTTTATAACCTATTAGGTATAATAAGTAATAATAACAATAATAATATAAATAATAATAACAATATAAATATAAATAACAATAGCCGCATTATAGATCTAAATTATTAGACTATAATAATAATAAAAGTCCTGTTTTTCTTTTATACCTATAAGAGTTAGGTTTTTAGGTTTTTTTATTAGTATCTATTATAATACTCTAAGAATTTCCTCTTTATTCTTTCCTACTAGGTTTTAAGAGTTTTTATATTAGAGTATATAACCTTTAAAGAGATTGTGATCATATCACATAACATAATATAATAAAATATAAACAATAAGCTATATATAAATAGATATATACCTTACGGGGGGGTATAAGAATACCAAAGGTATATCTTAATAATTTCTATTATAACCTTGTAAAGGTCGAATAAACCTTAATAAATAACTATAGTATATATAGTTGTATATATATATATATATATATAACACTTCTTTAATAATATATTCATAACTATAAATTATAACATAATAACTATAAAAGTATTTCCCTTAGGGAATAAATACCTTAAAAATCTATATAAATTTCAATAATATTAATAACCTTATATATATATATAATCCTTATATCCATAGCTATAAACATATAGAAACTGTGCACGGACCATATAGTGATCTAAGCGTAGTTCTACTTAATAATTAGCCGTTTTATAGCTATGTTTTAGGATATCTTACCCCTTACTTCGTGAGACTAGGATTTATAACTTAGAAATAATATTAATAATATTAATGATTTTATATCAAATTATTCTATTAAAAATCAATTAAAAAATACTCCCTAATACTTAAATATATTAGCTTTTATTACTATATTACTTAGCCTATTAATATTTATTATTCAGGCTGTTTTAGTATCCCCTTTGCTACTTATATCCCTATTCTTACACTTAGTAATATAATTACTATACTATTCCCTATACCCCCTATAGGTTAGTTAGAAATATTTAGAATAATTAGCTCTATAACTTCGCTTTTAAAATAGCTTTAGAATATATTATTTATATTCTAAATAGTAATATATAAGTCAATATTATCTTATAGCTTAAGGCTAGATATTTTTATATATAGGAGGTGGATCTAGAGGATCTAGTTATTATATCTATATAGCTAAGTAATAGTTATAATAGTTATTATCTTATAATTAAGGTTTTAGAGTAGTATTCGTAGTAATATAATATATGTTAGGTTATTAATTATTAAATTAGGCGTAATTATATATATATTAGTAATACTATTATATATATAGTACTTCTATATATAGGCCCTTATTTAGGCGCGTCCTAGCCTCCTTTCCAGCGCATACCCTGGTCGCTTCGGGCCTGCGCGGAGCTGGGCGAACGTCGCTCCGAACTCGCAGCGCACGTTCCGGACCCTCTGATCTAACAATTTGACAAGTACCTTCGGTCTTCAGGGCCATTGCGAGGTACCCCACCTTACCTTAAGCACCTACGTTAGGGCGTGATAGTTTACCAAAAATAATTAGAGGGTAAATAATTGAGGGTGACTTCGCTACTTCGAGGGGGTAGATCTATAGTATAGGTCAGCGCCAAAGTACTGCATATAAGCGAAATAAGCACTTATATCCCCTATTAAGGGCCCGGAGCTTGCTAGTAACCCTACTTCCCCTTATAAATATAGCTAATATCTAAAACTTCCTTTTATTACCTAACCTTTAGTATAAGATAGTAATAGCGATATTATAGCAGGGGGTAGTAGTTAGTAGATAGCTATTACTAGCTTGCTTAATAATAACGTTATTTATAAGTTTCCTATTAATAAGGATAATAGCGAAATAGCTAGTAACTATACTAACAATCCTAGGCTAAGTACTTAGCTAGGTACCTAACCTATTAATAATAACGACGATATTAATCCCTTCAATACCTAACCTAATAGCTAAGTTAATAATAAGGCCTTAAATCCCTTACTTATAGTAGCGAAGTTAAAGTAGTAACCCCTAGTAGTATAGACTAAGTAGTATATAAAGTAGTTTTTTAAGTACTATTTAGCGTTATAGCAGCAGGGGGCCCTCTTTACTATAAGTAATAAGAAGATAGCGTTAAAGTTAGTAATAGTCGAGATCCTTCTAAAGATAAGAAATACCTGCCTAAATAGTTAGTTTACTATTAATAACCTTATAGCGAAGTATAATAATACCTTATAGAGGTATAAACGAGCTATTAACCTTATTAATAAGTCGGGCTCTTTATATAACAACGAGACTAGTTAAATTACTATAATAGAGTTAGTATAGGATAATTAGTATATAAAGAATAAAACCCACGCTAGCCTCTAGATCTATAGGATACTATATATCTAAAGCTTATATAATAGGATCTAGGTTAGCACGAGACTAACTAGCGATAATATCGTAGAGGTTAGAGAGTTAAGTACTTAGCTAGTTAATAATAATAATAACGATATATTAGTTAACCTAACTCTACGGCCTTATAAGTAGAGGGTAGCTAACTTTAATCTAGATAATACCTCTTTAAGCCTAGGCCTAGCTAATAATACCCTTAATACCTTTAGAGGTAGTCGATTGATTAATAAATAAGCCGCTTTATAGTAAGCGAAAAAGATACTCTATAATAAGGTTATAGCTATAATTTAGGAAGGAATAGCCTACCTTACCTACCTAATAAGCAAGGAGGTAATTATAAGCGTAATTATAGCCTATAATACCCTATTTAGTTATTAGCTTAGGGATAAGGGTATTTCAAAAGCAGCGAGCTATTTTAAATATAACCCTATTCGAGCCTTAGTATTTAACGCGTTACTAAAGAGATTAAAGCTCCTATACTTATAGAATAATAGTATTATAAGTAGTAGGAGTTATAAGGGTAGGTTTAATAATAGTAGTAATATATTAGATTTAGAGGAGGAGGAGGAGGAGGGGGAGGAGGCTAACGAGGCTAGTAATAGAGATAAGTTAACCTAAGGTAGTTAGAGAGACTAGGAGGGGCTAGGAAACCTTAAATATTTTTAGTCTAATAAGAACGCTTAGATTTTAGGGGGGCTTACTAAACCCTAACTTTAGCGTTAAAAAAAAGTCTTATTAGTCTTATTAGAATAAGGCGGTATTTAAAAAATAAGTAGTAGAATCCTTAAAAGTAGTAGAATAATAGTAGTTATAGCCTCGCTACCTCTAGTACTAATTACCTAATAACTACCTCTATTAACTACTCCTCCTCCTCTAACCTCTTTTATTACTACTCCTAGTACTAAATTAATAACTAAAAACGCAGATCTAGGCCCTTTTTTTTACTTACTAACTTATTTACCCTTACCTATGCGACTTTAAGGATTTTTTTAGTATTAATATTATTAGGTTCGTCCTCTGCCTTCTTCTACTCCCTCTCTATAATTTTAATAAAGTTATATAGCCTAGTTACTATATAAATAATCCGGATTTATATAGCGAAGTTATACTCTAGTAGGCTACCTTAAAGGATTATAAATACCCTCTTTAGCACTCTAAATACCCTCTCTACTATTATCCTTAGCCTTATATAGCATAAGTTAAATAACTCCTTCCTACTCTATAGCTATAATATCCCCTTATTATAATCTTTTAGGTAATACCTCTTGCTATTAAATAGTACTACTATACCCTTAAGATCCTATTAGAAGCCCGCGTTAGTAAGGTAATACCTCCTATTAGGTATCTTAAAAGACCGGGCTAACGTATAGTTAAGTAGGGTTAAGTTATTAATAAAGCCCTTTATACCTATAAGTATATATATAAAAGTAAGGTTAAACTTCACTACTATAAGTATATTTTAAGCTAATTACCCCTTCTAATTAAAGAATTATTACTAATTATCTATAGGGATATAAGTAGGGATAAATATCCTATCTATCGCTCTAATATACCTATTAAACTAAGCCCTCTCCTTATTATATTTAACCTCCTCTAAGATATATAATAGATCGGGTAGCTTCACGAAGTATTAATATATAATATATATAGCCTCTAGTATAATCTAAAACGTCTTTAATACTATATTCTAAGATACTTTAAATCGAGAGGCGGTATTTTATTATATTACTAACTACTTAATAATATATAAGAAGATTAATACCTTCTATTTAGCAGTTTAGAACTTAGTATTAATAACGAGGTCCCTCTTACGTAGCTAGTCTATAAGTAAGGAGAACTCTACTTTTATAAGGTAGAATAACTCTTAAAACTCGACGTTAGTACTATTAAGGAAATCCCTTATAATAGCTATAGCAACCCGTAGGAAGTTATACTATATATTATAAGTATACTTCCTAGGAAGGGTACGCCTATTAACCCTCTCGTCGTTAGCCTAAAAGTCCTCTTTAGTAATAATACTAACTATTATTATAGTAATAACGCCTTTAGTATATCGATCTATCGTAGCGGCGTACGCTTATATTAGTAGCGACTTCTTTAATTATTTATCGAATTAGCTACTAATTAACTCCTATACTTAATTAGTAAAAAGCTGCCTTTTTATGATTTATACCCCTAAAATTAACCCCTATTAAGGGAAATACCTATTAAGTAGGGGGGGGGATAATACATAAATCTAGCTAGAATAGGTACCTCTTGCATAAGCTAAAATTTAGGCTTAATAAGGTATAGTCCCTTAAAAGAATTAGAATATTTGTTTTTTTAGCTAACTAGTAGCTCTATAACTTAGCCCAAATCCTAATTATTTTTAGTAAACTATCACGCCCTTACCTATACTAATCTACGGAAACTGTGTCTAAATCGATCCAATGCTTCGAGCAAAGCGCGTTCGAGTCGCGTCGAGAGAAAACTGCCCCTTACATACGCTAATCCAGCAATGCTCGTATCAATTTTTAAGCATTATCACTACAACATCCGCCCGTAAACGTGCGGATCCGGTTTGACAAATAAATCCTGACGTCACAGGGCATTCGCGGAGCAGCTCACCGATGGCCGTCATGCCTATCGTTCCGGAGCACTACAACGATGGCAATCGAGCATTCCTTCAAGCCTTCCTAGCCCGCGGCACCCTCACTTTCGAAGAAGCCCAGCCTATTTTGGCCACAATCTTCAGCAGCGAGGCAGAGGATGGCGAGGAAGTCACGCCAAATCAAGTGACCCGCGAGGATTTTGACTCATACGTCGCCGCCGCTGCCGAGGTGGTTTCCTTCTTCGACTACGAAATCCGGAGCACCGTCCACCAAGTCACTAAGAAGCGCATCTACGCCCTCGTAAACACAGCTTCCGATCCGATGACACAGCTTGCGACCACCTTCAGCGCCGAGCAAATTGCCTTCACCAAGAGACTATTGGACGCCATGTTTGAGACCTACAACTCCAAGCGCATGGAAGTCATGGCCGTCACCGACATGCAAGCCATCAAGTTGGCCCGCCCCCCGCGACAGAACACCACCAACCACGACAATGACGAGAACGGCGAGCCGGCGACGCAAAGCCTTGCAGACAAGGGCCTGAAGCACAGCGAGGTAGAAGAAATGCTGACAAACCTGTTGCATCAAGGCTGGCTGGAAAAGTCTATGGATGGTTTCTACAGCCTAAGCCCGCGGTCGCTTCTGGAGCTCCGCGGAATGCTTATTGACTCATACAACGACCCAGACGCGGCGGCGGAAGACTGGCAGCGGGTCAAGTTCTGCGAGGCATGCAAGGAAATCCTCACCGTAGGACAGAGATGCTCCAACGTGGACTGCAACGCGCGACTGCACGGCACATGCCAGGAGGCCTATTGGAGGACGCAGCGCAGCCGAAAGTGCCCACATTGTTCGAGAGAGTGGGACGGCAGGCTATTCGTGGGCGAGAGGGCGGTTACCAGTACAGAAGCTTACCAGAGGGGTCGCCGCAGAAGCGGTGCACGTAAAAGTAACGATACCATGGAAGAAAATGGTGAAGACGAAGAAGGCGAGGGCGAGGACGAGGACAAGGACGAGGAGTGAAGAACCAAGATGAGATGGATTGGAAGTGCGACTCGCCCGAGCAGTTTTAACGAAAGATACCCCGTATATGGAAATTAGGTAATTCAGCCGACCGCCCAATTTCTGTAGCTCCAAGGCAGCTGTCGATGCATCAGACGAGCGCGCCGTGTTCGTGGTTCACCGTTTTGGTCTACTGTTTGGGAGGCGTGGCGGTGCCGGAGACCCTTGGTGGCGCGAGTACAGGTTCTCAATCTCAGGGCTCGCCGGTTCGCTTAAGTGCGGCAGTTTGATGTAACGCCGGAGGGCCCCAATCGATGGGCATGAATGATCATCCGATGGTATTGTAGTGACATCAAGTGTGGCTGTGCAAGCGACCCCAACTCCCGGTCCACACAAAGTGACACAAGCCTGACAGCAAAGCGACCAGGGCCTTAATAACTAAGCAGCGCCACATGTGATTCAGAAACCGCTTGGCCGTCGAATAAAACCAACCTGTTCGACCGCTCTATTATGACGATTTCCCGTCGACGAGCGGTAAACTCTACAACCTCACCTTTGGGTCTTCTCATTCCGAAGCCTAACACATACAGACCAAATTCTCCCCCCGCTGCCGCCTCCCCCAAGATGCTGGAATACTTCGGCTACAAGCAGTATAAGAAGTATAAGACGGAGAAGGAAGCAAAGGAAGCTACTGCAACAGACGCCCATGATGTAGCAAACGAGCAGCCTGCCTCACGACCCTCGCCATCACGGCGCCAGACCAGCTCCCGCCCCGTATATCCTGCGGGCAGCGCCGCGACCGATCGCACACAGGGTGGTCCGGCGCCAGTCTTAAATCGCAAAGACGAGGCTTTCTTCAGAAGCATCCTCTCCGACCCGGACGCCGAGGACTCCGACGAGGAGCACCTCCGTCCTCCCCTGCCCCCGCGCAGCCAGACGCCAGAGTACACATGGGAATCCAACGAATCCCGACGCGCGGCGCCTTCGACAGAGGAGAATCCAAAGAAAGCTGCGACCGTTGCCGTCGACCCCAAAGCTGACTGCAAAAAGCCCAATAAGATCGCCTTCCTCTTTTCCAAGGTCAGAGGCGACGACAAGGACAAGCAGCTCGCCCCCACTAAGCCCACCGTTTTCCCCGCTGAGGAGGAAGCCCGGGAAAAAGATGAACTCTCCCGCGTGCTCAACGACCTCAACCTCTCCGCCAAGAACAACAAGGCCATCCCCCTCTCGGCAGAGTCGTCTGAGCTTGTCCGCCAGTTCACCCTAGCTCTCAAGGATCTCGTGAACGGAGTACCGACGGCGGTGGACGACATCAAGAGACTAGTAGAAGACAAGGATGGCACCATCAAGAATTCGTTTGACAAGTTGCCCAACGGGATGAAGAAGCTCGTCACAAACCTCCCTGAGAAGTTCACAGCCTCGATCGGACCCGAGGTTCTGGCCGCGGCCGCGAAGAGCCAAGGCGTCCACCATGCCGAAGTAGGCGCGGAGGAAACTGTCAAGGGTGCTGCTAAGAGAATGTTCACGCCCTCAACCCTCTCGGACCTCGTCACCAAGCCGGGCGCCGTTGTGGGTATGCTTAAGGCCATCGTCAACGCGCTCAAGCTCAGGTGGCCTGCCTTTATTGGCACAAACGCAATTATCTCTGTCGCGCTATTTCGTGAGTACACCCATTCACCTCGAGTGATTCCCTGTACCAAAAGATCTGCCACTAACAATCCTGTGAGTTCTTCTCTTTGTTCTGTGGTATTGCCACAAGCGCGGACGCGAGGAGCGTATCAAGCGCGAAAATGCGCCTGGAATCATTGATGGCAGCGGCCGAATCGAAGAGCTGCCCGATGACCCTGCCTTGCCAGGGCCTTCCCGCTCTCGTACGACGTCTGTCCATCCGGACCGGCCGGTAAGCCAACGGAGCGAACACAGCAGTCGCAATGTTAGAGGCGGTTCAGGGCGAACGACGCCGTCGCGGAGAACCTCCCCAGCGCCTCCCGAACCCCCTCGCCGACGGACCACGAGGAAGTGATTGGTGCTTACATTTTTATCCAATGCTCACGACTGACGGTTTGGCTTCGTATGGGACGGTAAAGGTATCTGGGACGGCGGAATGAATGGCCTAGGGAGGCGAAATATCACGAGGATCATGAAGCGAGGGAAATGATTACATGTTAGCATTGCGTTCCGACACCACGTGGGCTTTTTAAGGAAACTGAGGCCGTTTGTAGAGAGAACTCCCTCGAGCTCGCCTTTTTAAAGCCTAATGTACATTTATGGTTTACAATGTTGGAAGCGCACGCGTTGGGTATCTCGTAAACAGCCAGTTCTCATCGTAGTGAAGCCTAATCATCTTGCACCAGTTCCTTAATCTCATCCCGGCCTGTGGGAGCCACACCTGTTTGGCCAGCCTTCTCACCTTGACCAAAGCGATCAATGATTCTGCACCCATCTTGCACCCAAAAGTCCACCTCATCGATAACATCATAAACAATATCCTCAACAATCTGCTCCGTGTAACGCTCAGATATCGGCCGAATTTCATCCAGGCCTGGGTAAGCGAGATTCTTGATCTCCTCCTGTCCGCCATTGACCATATCGACATCATTGTCTGTTCGTCCAACAATTCCAGGAGGCGGGTACCAGAAGTCAGGCCCAAAGTTGACCTCGGCGGCACCACCCCTGAACACACTCACTGCAGGGTAGTAACCAAGCATGCCGTTATCGAGGCCATCACGGGCGCCAATGTTGGATTGCGGCTTGGAAGCAGGAGGGAAGAAAGTGAGTAAGCCGGTGAATGCGGTGCCCATGTCAACACCGTTCTTGTAAACTTTGATATGAGAGCCAGGTAAGGTGCGCAGGGCGGGAACGGGGTGATTTGGATGAGGTGCCTCCACCGCATTTGAGGGTCCCGATGAGACAGGCGAGGGGTTCATTAGGTCCTCCAACTCCTTGGTTGTGTGGTAGTCGATCTTCTCGAAGTAGATGTGCGACTTGAATCGGATAGGAATGCGATCGCGAACAATGTTGGGTGCCTCGAATGCTGTGCTGTCGTCGTCAAGTCCAGTGTCCACAGCCGGATTAAATTGACCGGCCAGAACTTTTCTGTGCAGACGCTCGGAGGGGAGCTGGATCTCCAAACCAACAACATCTCCCTCGCGAATGCCCTCTCCCTCCGGAAAGAAGGCCTTTGGTCGCGACATGTAAACTCTTTCTCCGCCGACATCCCTGAACCCGTAACTGTAAGCATCAAACCCCACGGGAGCATCCACCGAAGCCTCTCTTCTTGCAAACCCTACCCGGACATGGCCATGCGATGCTGACGGTCCCTCTCCGTCTTTCTTGTCGACTATGCCCCTCGTGATCTTAACCTCCCAATAGAATCGCCCTTCTCGAACGGCGACATTCGCGCGCGTCATGCGGAATCCCTTCTCGGTTGTGACATGACGACCTGTCTGATCGAAGAACAGATGTGTTGCGCTGTCCTCGAAGGCCATGTGAGGGCCGAATGGCTCTGCCTCGGTGCCGCGGTAGTAGAGTGAAGAAGGAAATTCGGGGTCCGCGATGCAGTGGGTGTAGTGGTAGCTCTTCTTGTTATGAACGCTATCAAATCGTCAGACAGATCGGTGCGCTTGGGGTCGTCTGTGCTTACTGCTCTGAGGTCTCGAAGAACTGGACCTTGCTTCCATCAAGAGCTGGGACGTCATGGTGGTGGATGAATATGGGCGCCCTTGCGGGTTCAAAGTCGGAAGGCTTTGGAGGAGCGAGCTTGTATCGAATGGGGCTGTATTCGCTCTGCTTTGGTTCCTTGTGCTTGGGATCCGGGGTGTTTCGGTTACTGTCGTTACCAAAGGCGCCCTTCGACTCGCGCTTCTTCAGTGACTCCTTCTTGCTGCGCTTTGCCGGTATCTCCTCGGCACTTTGTGGCTTCGGCGTGGATCGAACGTCTGGGTTCAGAGGAGATGGGACTGAGGGCGCAAAGTCTTCTTCGAGTGCAGGTCGTTTCAACGGGATCGCAGTCGAGGCGGGCAGTGAACCACCTGGAGTTGGCTCCTTGGGAGGGGGAGGAGTGCCCCGGTCGGAAGCCATTGGAGCGGCTGTCTCTGATTTGAATTCCGTCTGCCTGAATTTTCCGACTTGCGAAATCTCCGGGACGAAGGGACAGTGATGTGGTGGGCGAAAACGAAGTCGGGAGTGGATGGTTGGACTTGTTGGGTGACGTCGCGCAACGCGTATTGCGGTCGAAATTTTGGGAGCTGCAAGTCGAGCTGCAGGACACCCCGCGTAGGTACCTTACAGAGCTAGCTGAGGTAAAGCTCGCTGCTGCCGTCACAGAGTGCTTAACCTAAGGTTACCCAAGGCAGGCTCTAGTGGGGCAAGCACCTGCAGATTGAAATGCGTCTTTATGTCTCTACCTCCAGGCTCACTTTACTTACTAGGTAGGTAGGTAGGCCCAGCACACATGTATGATTTATACATAGATCTGTCTCATGCGCGTCAGTCATCGTTAGACGGTGCATGGGGCTTCTGCTTTGCAAGATTGTTGATAAGACAATGACACTTCGAAGTGAGGCTTGTCTTCGCTCTATCAGCTCTATAGAACGCTGGGTCCCTCTACTACCTACCTTATGCCGTCAAACGCCAGTCCCATGTTTAGATCCTTACAAGGTACACATATGGAAGAGTTTGTACATCGTTTCCCTCATCCAATCCCATAACTCAAATCATCCCCCGTCCGCCCCGTCCGGCCGAGCTTTCGGCTCTTCAGATGTTGCTTTCCTGCTCTGCGGCAGAATCCCACATCTCTAGTTGCTTAAGGATACGCTGGTACAAAAACAGCATGGTGCCGCTCTGAATGAATGTCCATACGCCGCGAGGTCCTACACCTCTGAACCATCCGCTAACGCCCTCCGTTTGGTATATGACCTTGAGGCCGGTGATGACTGAAGAAGTCTGCAGGTTTACTGCGCCAGGGCGAGGAGTATGTGTTGATGGCGACGACGTCGAAATGTTGCGCGTCTGAGACTTTGCCGTGGAGACATGCGCAGAGCCTTTGGCGACCGGCTTGTTCTCCTTGGGGAGGAGGTCGGGATGAACCTGGGTCTGCAGCCGGGTCTTGACAACGTCCAAGGGACAGGTCATAACACCAGCTAGACTACCGGCAAGGCCACCGGTAAGGAGCTCCAGAGGCACGCCAATGTCCCTGCTCTGCTTGTACTGGCGAGCCCAGGCATGGAACTGCTCCCAGAACATGAATTGTAGTGCTGAAAAGGGGAGGTCGCGGTAGAGCGTGGCTTGGTAGCCGTAGAAAAGTGCAGAGGGGCCTTCGTGACGGACGATGGTTCTAGCCGCGTCGATTGTGCCTCTGTAATTATACCCGGACTTGAAATACGGATTATTGTATCGTCCCTGCAACTGCATTCTGGTCTTCAGTACTTCCGATGGCACGTAGACAACAGAACCGGCCAAGTCTCCTAGCAAACCTAGCAGTGTTCAATTAGCCCAGGCTCCTCGTTACCGGTCACAAGTTTACTAACCGGCTGTAAGATATGCTAGATGGTGCTGCAAACCATGGTCGATAAGGAACCGCTTGCTCCATTCGTATGTGCCGAAAAACAACATGGTGCCTGGGAAGGAGCCTCCTAATGCCGGCACCCATCCACCGTACAGTCCTCTTCTGACACCCTCTTGCCTCCATATTGTGTAGTATGATGATCCGAGAGATGTGTATTTCGGTGGGATGTGCGGGTCGCCCTGTTGGCGCGTCTTAACCGTGTCCAGGGAGTGCATGAGCATATCTCCTGTTGAGCCTCCGAGACCTCCCGCAATCATGGCGTGGAGGTAAGGCGGACGGCCCTCCTCTTCGAGAGCCCCATCTTGAGGACTCATATCCAGACCAAACGATTGTCCACTGATTCTGATATCCGGCAAGAGTCCTCCCGTCTGCACCGCATGACTGTCCTCCGCAAACGAAACCGCCGCCGTCGGGCTGGATACCGAAAGCTCCCTCCGAGTCGTTCGCGCGTTGAGATCTGCTGGTGAAAAGTAGCTGACGATCCGGTCAGCAACAGACATTTGCGGGCGCCGCCTGTCGCAGTCGAGACCAGCTTCTTTCCGGCCAGGTCCTTTCCGGCCAGGTCGAAAGAAGGATTTCGGTCCCAACTCGCTCGGTGACGTCTGCTTATTTTCCGGCGTATCGTGCGAGAGGCGATCGGTACCACCACCGCGGGCAAACAACGCCGTCTTGATTGCAAGGATAAAGTGAGAGGCAAGAGAGGCCTTCTCGTCGTCTTAGTCGTCGGGTTAGCTTATTGCGCAAGCAAAAAAAAAACTTGGCGGCGGCAAAGTCCAAATCAGCGATAATGAAATTTCGCAGGGTTCCCGGGTCTCTGGAATTTTTGTTGGATGAGCACGGGCCAGTTTACGGGCTACTTCAGCTCAAGCCGCAGCGGACGGCGCTAGGCCGAGAAACGTCGGGATCAGTCCCGGGACTCGGGCCGGCTTGAGGTACAGTAGTTGCTCTGGCTGTGCGAAAGGAGCTCCCCGAGACAATCGTTGTAGGCGTACATTTTTCTTAGTAATTAGAGAAGTACATCTTCTACTTCTACAGTACAATGGCTTGAGGCCTACGAGCCTGGATATCCCATACTTGACTTGTATGCTGGGCGATCACCTCGGGTTCAGTTCATATTTCTCCCATCCCGTGCTCCCAAACTTTCGGAAAGGGTATAGAAACCATATGATCTTTCCTGTAACCAGCTGCATCGATACCGGCCCATACGTGTTGCTGTCCAACGTCTGGTCCGCGGGTCCGTCGCCCTCGACCCAGATGTGGCCTTGTGGTACTCTGACGACGGACTGAGGGTGCGGCGGTCTCGTCTTCACATAATCGCCCTCCAACGCTATGATTCTTTTGACGGCAACAGTCTCCGGGTTGAAGGGACTTCTGCATTGCGCCGTGCTGTTAGTCACTGGACGCGAACCGGCGTGGTAGATGCCAGGGCGCCGACGAACCGGAAAGTAATGATCATCCCCCTCTTGAGACCTTCCTGCGCCCTAAACTTCCAATTAAGAACAAGATCTCGCGTCAGGGTACTGTTGCGATCCTCATTGAAGTACGGGTACATTGATGCGCCGCTGATCTTCGTCACTGTCGCGCAATGGTCGTTGAAAGTGATGACAATCGGTATCCAGGTCGCGAAGCCGAGAAGGCGGATGGTCATGTCACCGAGGAACGAACCTCGTGCGCGCACCCATAGAGATCGGAAGCTCATGGGCGCGAATGTAGTCGTGTTATGTTGCTGGTTCGTCCCAGTCGAAACATGGGACAGCTGTATGCTACTGGTCGGTTGGAAACTTTCCAGCTTTCGGCTTTCCTACATTCTTATCTTATCTAATCTGATATCATGCTTGCTGCGGTACGTGCACACTACGGTGGGACGAGCCCAAAACCTGGCATTTGAAACCGAGACCCGTCAACTTCACGCACTTGACGTTCACCTCGTCCGAACAGTTCCCGATCCTCCTCAATTTGCCTCAACGTGAACCGACACGCAACCTCTTCACCTACTTTACAAGGATGATTCGGACGCCCTGGTTGCTTCCACGATTGCTCCCTTCCGGTCTGTAGCCTGGCCCACGAGTCGAGTCGAATCCCAAATTCGACGGCTTGGGATTATGTCAACTTGCTCAATGCAGACACGATGAACTGTAGTGAGTTTCAGGGCTTGGTCTCTCCCCGTCGTCCGTATTAATATAGCAATACATTATAATCAAACAGTGGCCTGGCCTGCCATCATCACACGTTGTTTTGGCAACATGCACTGTTCTGTTTCCCAGTGCAAAACCTTGAGGATTGGTGAGCTCAGGTTCTCTAGCCCCAAGATCCGCTACCCTATGTGTCCTCCAAACCGATCACTTCCCAATCAACAACCAGAAAGCTATAGATGACCGTACGAATCCCCCAATTATTCAAAGAATTAAACTTTGTCCCCATGTGCGTGTTGCACGGTCGTCTCGCGGTGTTCCATAATGCCGTTATAGTCGCTCCTGTGCTTCCGCCCTCCCCGATGCCGTCAGCTGAGACGACGATGGTCCGCTCGCCCCTTTGCGGACCGCCAATTTCACCCAGCGTATCCATGCTGCTGTTGCTATTCTCCGTCTCCAAGTTTCGCGAGGACTCGCGGGCGTGGCTTCCCAGCGTCGCCTTTACGTTCTTCAGGTATCCAGACCATAGTTTCGCCTCGTCGTCCACGATGCCGTCCTTCTTCCCTTCCGTCGACGCGAGCTCGTACGACTCCTCTATCATTCGCTGGCGCTCAATGTTTTGGGCGACGACGGTGTTCAGGCCGGATTTGGAGTTCTTGGCTGCCGAAGAACCTCCTTTTTTGCTGCTTATTTGTGACGTGATGAAGGACGGGAGGTATCGCACGAAGAAGGGCTTGAGAGCTGGTACCGAGGCGCAGATCATACCTGCGTTGATCTCGATGAAGCACCAGACGAATACGTCGGCGGCATCCCAAGAGTGGTCATTACTTGCCAAGAGGGCGGGAAAGGGAATGGTTCGCCTGATCGCGACACCATCTACTTCTATCATTAGCAAAACATTCCAGAGGCGATGGTCTTATCGGATGAATGCTCAGAAAGCACCGGTTCCGAACAGGAGAATAATTGAAGCCTTTTGCCTTCGTGCCATCTGCAGAGGCCTCACCACGGGGATTGGCTGCAGCAGGATCAAGAAGTCCACTGTAATGTTGGCAATGCTGAGGGCCAGGTAACTGCTCAACTGATCGATGCAGGTCTTCTCGGTGATGGTGAGGCCCCAATTCGCGTGCATTGGTGTGCAGGTCAAGATATTGAGAAGAATATACACGATAGAGTAACTGCTAACGATGAGGCTGTGCACGCCTCGACGGAACCATACTTGTGGCGACAGGCGCAAGTACAGAAAGAGGATGGATAATTTCGAGAAAGTGATGGCGAGTGCGTACAAGATGGTCCCAACGATTGTCAACTAAGTCAAGATCTGGTGTCAGTGCTAGAGCCTCTCCGTAACCCACGTTTGAGCCTACAAGGGTATGCACTTACGATGGGAAAGTTGATGTTGTACAACTCGAACCGGATATCCCACATGTGATGTGCGAGGCCGTGGGCGACGACTAAGAGTCATTGTGAGTTTGAGCGGATGGATGTTTCCCACGGAAGACTTACTCTTGAAGAGGACAACAATCAGCGATATGGTGAACAACAGTGAAGTCACAACGAGGTCTGAACATCGGCGTCAGAAATGAGCAATACGGTCTACAGCGAGAAGACCAACAGTCATCAATGTTCAGAGGCGTTCGAACAATGTACAGCATCGTGAAGATACGGAGCACCACCGAAAACCCGGCGATGAACGTTGTCACGAAGACCCAAGAGTACAAGTGCCACTCGAGCGTCGGGGGGTTCACCTCGGTGCGAACCTCGCCTTCTGGAAACGGTGAGACCCAACCGTTATTGGCCATGGCGTGATTTCTTCCAGCGGTCAGATTTACAGGCGGTGAGTAGAAAAGATCCAATGAAGGCCGCGAGATGGGTGCTGTTGGAGAGGTTGCTGGCCCCAACTGGTATCAACACCGAAGTGGATATAGCAGAGTGTTTAAAGCCAGCAAAGAGCCCGGGCGTTTGTGACTATTTCATCCCGAATCGTTCGAGGCCGTTTATCTGTCTCCTATTCCTCGCCTTAAGCAAATTCGACTATAATCATCAAGTGTTGCTATTGTTCGTGAGAAGAATAGGAATCAGAAACGCGGGACCTCCCACCGGAACATCCGCAAGCCATCCTTTCGCACCACACCATTTGGCGTCTGGCTATGGAATATGATTCTGGAACATGTGAGGGCCTGTTTGATCTGAAGTTCTCTCATTTGGATCAGATGTGAAGAGACAACTTCGGAAATCTAGCCAAAGTTCCGCGAAAATGTAGCTGCCTACCATGGGCATTCTACCGATAAAGTGGACATGTTTGCTTCGAAATTCGGTGAGACTAGCATGCGGTTTCTTTGGTTCGGTTGGCCCGTTGGAAAAACAAGAGATGGTGGCTTATGCTGTTGGAACCGGGGTTCATGCGACTCGGCCGGGGTGCCATCCTTCAGGACGAGAAGGGCGCTCATCTCATGTCTTCCGGGGAGATTTCAGACCCCAAGAATGGGGAAATAGTCCGAATACTATTGTAACAAACATTTCACGGTGGAGTTCGTAAGAAAGATATTGCATTCGTCATGGAATGAGTCTCGAGTAGGACTTCAGAGGAGTTGAGAGCCAAGAAGGCCCTTGTTGACGCACTCTTCTTGGAGGAGGCGATACGGCCGGATGTGATCCAATATAACACTACTGCTTTTTTTTTGGGGGGGGGGGGTGGGGGGGATGCTCAATTTGGCAAATGCTTTCGCATTGGCGGCATCCGACTCCCTCTCGCCCATCACAAAGCTCCATTCGACTTGAAGTGTCTCTCCGTCTCTTCTGGGTGAGTCGACCGGTCGACAAACGCGTGCAAAAAAAGGCGGCTGTACGAGTCCCATGGAAAACCCATGCATATGCCGTTGGCGATTCCAACGACTGATGAACAAGGCACCGGGAACAGGGCTACGGACTAATTGGTCTAGCGAAGACGAGGGCTGGTAAGCAAACAACTACCACGCATTAGGAATGTAGCTCATAAGGTGTAACGACCCGGGGGACGGGATCGACCCTTATAAGCTCCAAGTTTGAGAACGTGATGAACGTCGCATTCTCTTCACAGTCTCTTCATTTCCACTCCCTCGCTCTGTGACAAGACAACTCCCGAGTCCCTTCCCCTTTGCTACGTAACCCTTGATCTCCTTGCAAGGCCCTCGAGACCCAATCGCGCGAGGATCTCATTGTTCTTCTGGGGCTTTGAGCGCGGCAAGCAAACTCTGGTCCCCCTGTTGTCACAAATCACCCAAAACCCTTACGTTCCTCCTTCCATTTTCGCTTTTTCACCGACGAAGAGAAAACACAAGATGGCCGAGCCCTACCCCTTCAAGGACATGGTCTTTGCTGCGACGGGTGCCAGTCGCGGCACCGGTCTCGCCCTGGCCCGGTTCCCCTCGTCCATGGCGCCAAGGTGTCCATGTGCGCCACCATGGCCGAGAACGTTGCCTCCGCGCTCGCTGGTATGGAGAAGGACATTCCCGATGTCAAGGGCAGGGTCATGACGACAGTCGTCGACATCGCTAAGGTCGAGACTGTCCAAGCGTGGCTCAAGGAGACCATCGACAAGGTTGGCCAGCTCGACGGGGCTGCCAACGTTGAGGGTATGGTAGGCCGTCCGTCGATAAATACCTTTTCAAAGATGATACCTCTAGGGGTGGCGGGATTGAACTAACATCATTTGACAGCGGTTGAACAGCGTCGGGTGTTCCACATGCAGGACCTAGACCCGGAATACTTCAAAAAGCTCGTTGACGTGAATGTGGTAGGCCCCTGGAACTCCATGAGGGAGGAGTTCCGCTACATGAAAGACGGCTGAAGCATCGTCAACGTCGGCAGCATCGCGAGCAACTTCGCCACCGGCGGCACCTCCGCTTACATTGCCACTAAGCACGCCTTGATCGGCCTCACCAAGTGCGGGGCCTTTGAGGGCGCCAAGAGGCGCATTCGGGTGAAGATAATATGCCCGTGAGTTCCTCTTCTTTAAAACGGAGTGCGTGGGTGTCGGTCATCTACTGACATGATGGATTTCAGGGGCTGCATCGACACAGAGATGATGAGCAGGCCGTTCGACAGTGCTCAGGGCACTTTTGACCTGACGGCAAATGACGTGCCGTCCCTCACCAAACCTCTGGCAGAGCCCTGGGAGGTTGCGGCCTCAATTGCGTTCCTTCTCGGACCGGAGGGCAGATTCGTAAACAAGTCGGCGTGGTACGTTGACGGCGGGTGGTGTGAGGCAGCCTACACTGATATGTAGAGTATCTGCCTACGCGAAAAATGGAAATAGACCTGGCCAACGACTTTGGGATCTATCCCTGAGCAGTTTCGCAAAAGTCTGAGTTGTTAGTGCACAGCGTTCATAGTATTTCTGAGTCAGCTTTGGAGTCCCGTCGAGTTATCGCTTTTGCCTTCCAAGAGCTCTTTCACTTTGGCCTTCACATCTCCGTATGATTCGGATTGTGACTTGACAGTACATCCTGCACCGTTTACCGCGCAGTTTGGTCGCTCACAGTCGTCGAGGGGTAAATTGAAGTAATGAATTCTTTTTGGGGATCTCATTAGAATCGTTCCAGATTCCTAGCTTGCCAGTACGCTCATTCTACCAGCCGCCCCCTTTTCTTTTTTTTTTTTTGCGCTGGAGGTCGAAAACTCTAGACCTCCGGGTTGTCGTCGCTCTCGCTGACACTCTCATCACCACTAACCTCGGCGTTCTCGCGCTCTCTCTTCTCCATAAGAGCCTGGAGCTCGGCGTCATCACTCTCCGTAACGGCCTTAGGCTCCATCTTGACTACCAGCTGACCACCGGCCGCCTCGATGCTGGTCCGTATGTCGACGATAGCCTCCTCAAGGCGGGTAATGCCGTGGTTCTTGTCCAAGCACGTGCTGGTGAGAACGTACAGAGGAGGGGACACGAGCCGGACCTTGACCTGGGTCTGCTCCGTGTTGCGCGACTCGGCAGTGCGCAGAGCCGTCTTGACAGCGTCGATACCCTCGTATCCGAAGCAGGTGACCTCGACGTCGGCACGAACCTTGGTCGGTTGGGGCGTCAGGCGCTTTCCGATATATGACTTAAGTTCCTCGGCGACGGCGGGGGTGGGAAAGGTGACATCGTCCCAGACCTCGGCGTTGCTATGCGAACGACTTGTTAGTTATTTTGGCGCCTCGGAGACTCGTAGGTCTAGCTTACGTGATGGATAGCTTGAAGGCGTCGATCGCATGACCAAACTTCTTGTTGAGGGGCCATGCAATGGTCTCGTACAGTTGTTCGATGGGCGTGAGGGTCTTCTCGGCGACGTGTCGCATGATGGAGTGAACCATCTTGCCCTTGTTGTAACGCTCCTCACACTTAATGATGTCCTCCGGCGACACACGGCGCTTGCTGAGATCGATGTAGCCCTTCTCCTTGTCGACACGAAGCACAACGACGACCTCGTTGCGGCCGACGCGGATAAGCTTCTGGATACTTCTGATACGACGTCTCGACAGTTCGGAGAGAAGAATCATACCGTCAATGTTGTCGTACTCAAGGAGTTTGACGTATGCGCCCATCTCGGCAATCTATCGCCTGGTCAGACCGCATTGCTCTCTTCTCCAAACGCGCGGGGGGTCGGTTTGGCGCCATATGTGTTGGGTAGCGGGGCACAAACCTGCTTGACGTTGACCATGACGAACTCATCGATCTCGGGATACTTGTTTTCGAAGTATCGAAAGTGACTGTAGTTCGGTTCCGCCATCTTGGCAACTTGTTCTCGAGGTCGTCGAGTGCGAACGGCGCAGGTGGTGTTGCGGTGGTTGAGGGGGATCGTGAGGGCGAAGGTCGAGAAGGTGGGGAGGGGCGGGGTGCAAAAGATGGAAGGCGCGCGGGCTTTTTACGTTCCTCCAAATTTCTGGGACAAGTTGTTTCCTCAGTGCTCGGTGAATGTCTGTCTGCTCGTCGTGGGCTCGAGTCGTTGACGCAGACGTCAGATCGAATGCTCGGGGCGGCGTCGAAAAAATGGCCTCTAGGGGGTGAGCTGCGTTGCGTTGGTGATTGGGCGATCGAGTCACAATTTTGCTACTTTGCGGTTCACAAAGCAGAAATCCGAACAGTGGTGGGGTGCGGTTCGCAGGCGGTGGTCCGTGGCAAAAGGTTGACCTTTGATTCGCCCGATAAGCTTTTCTTCGCTTATCGCCACGTGAGACGGCAGTTACCAAAGTAAACACCACACACGGGAGCTATCACCGAAGCTTAGGAGAGAGGTGAAAAGCTACATTTTGGTTCGACTTTTTGATTTCAACATGGCACCCGGTAAGTTTCATGAAATACCTACGATTTCTGTGTCTTTTCGTGCGATTTTCGGAGCTAACTATGCACCAGTATCCCAATTTGAGCTGGCGCAACCGCCTAGCGATGCCATCTCCGCGCTTTCGTATGCGCCAGAGTCTCCTACCAAGCTCTTGGTTTCGTGTTGGGACAAGAAAATCTACCTTTACGACACTCACAGTGGAGGCGAAGACGCGCCCGGAACCTTGCTGAAGACGATCGATTTCCGCGCACCCGTTCTCGACGTTTGTTTTGGCGCAACAGATGATGAGGCCTACGCGGCTTGCTTAGACCACTGCGTCTACCGGTGCGATGCCGCGGACGGCATAGGGATAAACATGAGCTGACGAGGTAGTAGGGTCGATTTGGATTCAGGAGAGAAGTCAGTTGTTTCCCAGCACACCGCGCCCGCGCGATGCGTGGTCTACAGCCCAGATCACTGTAAGTCCCAGCCGCTTCTGCGCCGCTTGTCCCAGCCTAACAGCACTTTCAGCCCTGCTCATCTCTGCGTCATGGGATCAAACCCTCCAATTCCACAACACAAAGTCCCCATCCGATTCGAATATTACCGTTCACCTGCCCGGCAAACCTCATGCCCTTGCCGCGAGCCCCTCCAAGGTGGTCGTTGCCATGACGGCTCGCCTCGTGAACATTTATGATACCAGCGTCGTGCCTGCTATGTTCTCCCAGCCGGGTCCTCACGATATCAAGCCTTGGCAGCAGCGCGAGTCTTCTCTGAAGTTCCTCACCCGCGCCGTCTCGTGTATGCCGAATGATGCCGGCTACGCCACCAGCAGTATCGAAGGTCGCGTCGCTGTGGAGTGGTTCGAGGACTCGGCTGAGTCGCAAGCGCGCAAGTACGCGTTCAAGTGCCATCGACAGGCCGCAACTGCTGATGGAGAGGGCGATATCGTCTATCCTGTCAATGCTATGACGTTCCATCCGGTCTACGGCACCTTTGCCTCTGGAGGTGGTGATGGAACCGTTGCTCTATGGGACGCCGAGGCCAAGCGCCGTATGAAGCAGTACCAAAAGTTTCCTGAAAGTGTTTCCGCGCTAGCTTTCTCCAATGATGGCAAGTACCTAGCCATCGGTGTCTGCCCTGGCTTCGAGACTGGCATGGAGGACTACAGCGCTGAGGGCAAGGCCAGCATTTTTGTGCGTGAACTGGGCGAAGCCGAGGCCAAGCCTAAAGGTGCGAAATGATAGATCAGACGGCAAGGATCGCAACGTAGAAATCGAGTATGGGTGGGCGCATGGCGTTTGAGGCGGTTTTCATATGCAAGCAAATTCAATTTCACGGACCAGGAACCTTGGAAGGTTGAGGGAAAGCCCGCTATGTGTATACCAGATGCTACCTCAGTATTAGGTGTGAAGTGGCCATGTTAACAATTCTGTTGGTCATTTGCATCGAGCTAATCTCTTCACAAAAAAAAAACCCAGTCCAACTGGATAGAGCTGCGTCCAAACTCCATCATCGCTTCGAACATGGCGTCATTCACCGACATTCATAGCTCCCATGAAGTGATACACATGGTATCTTCCATTCACTCGCTACCACCTCTCAACCTCCCGTCGAGATCTGGTTGGTTTTGGTCTTAGTTCTCCGAAACTTGAGATCAGGGCGGTAGCATCCCACGAGTCCAGTCCGTTTCGTGACAGCGAGGCACATCTATCGGCCGAATGAGAGCCATTCGAATCCTTCGCGGACGCCCCAGTGAAGGCATGTGTGGTCGTACAGGTTTTCGTCTCCCGTTGTTGGCAGAATTTGTCCTCGACGTTCGGCGAGGGTTGTGACCGGCTCAGCTCGCCTATCCAGCCTCCTTCATCTTCAGTAAGCCTATCAACACCATTATTAACATCATCTGCCTCCCCGTTGGTGACGATCTCGAAAGCAGGCGCAGACAATTCATCCAGGCTGTGCTCAGAGTCTCCGTCTCTAGGGGGGCTTCTTGAAATCCCATGTCCCTTGATCCTGGGCGGTACCAGCTTTGGGATCAGAAGACTTCCTTTCGGATGGTCTTCCACTGAGGAAGTTAATCGATCTTCGTTAAGTCTGTCTTGGCCAGCGGTTCCTCTCAACCAGTCTTGTGTCCTGGCCTGACCGAGCATCCCTCTCGACGTACGATTTGAGTGTAAAGAGGTGGGTGTCCTTAGAACGTTTGCGAATTCATCCTGGTAAGGACTTCCCACAGCATGCGTTATGGGCGCCGTAAGCAGAGGCCCTAGTGCATGTCTAGGAGATAATCGTCTCTTTCGCTTAGCCGTCGGGTAAATCTGAGGATTGCGAGCTTCTCGGGGCTGAAATCCGTCCCTGACACTGCGGCGAGCAAGTGAAGCCGCGGCATTTGTTGACGGCAGTACCTTGTAGTCCTTCCGGTGTATTTCGACCCGGTCTCGTCGTCTAGGTGTCGAAATTGATGTTTTTGATACGAAAACTGTCTCCAGTATGTCCGCACTTTGACGCTCTGAAACTTTCTAGGCTTTGCAAAGGGTTAATACTGCTCGAAGGACTTCAGGGCATTTTAGTCACCTTCATAACGATCGAATGGTGTGACCGAAGGTGGATCCGAGCTCAACATAGCCTTCCGATGGACAAAAGGAAACGATGCTCTATGTCTCGGCGATGTGAGCTGATTTGGATGGCACTCATTTTGGGTCACGGGATGCTGAGTTCTCACGTCGCACGAGCTGGGCGTTGATTTCCTTGCTGTGTCTGGGAAGTCGTTGGCTTCTGGTTTTATGAGTACGTTGAGCTCATGAGCCTGGAGTAAGGCATCCGCGTTGTTGTGGGTACCCCTCGTGCCTGACTGTTGGCCAGGATCTGTTCCTCCGTCCTCATCCTTAGGGAAAGCGGTATAGACTTGGCCTGGAGATGACTCTCGAGCTTCGATATCAGTACTGCACGGGCATTCATCTTGTGTCTCCTTGTCGCGAAGGCAGCTATCAGCCTCGGAAGTTGGTTTCGTGGACGTCTTTGCCGTACATGACCGCTCCCTCGCATCTTGGAACCTGAAGGATCGTCAGCCAAGACAACAGTGAAGACGCCTCGACTTACGAGGCTCTCTTTGGGAATTTGTGGAAAGCTGGATTTTCTCCCTCGCCAGCGAGGTCCTTCTCGCTGGAGGGTTTATACATTCTAGTAACAGAAGTAGCAAAGCGGATGGTCTTCTATACAGTCTATTCCATGGATTGGCTTGGCATATTGTCAATTTTCAGCACTGGAAATCGATGGGATGCTTCTCTGGGTTGCTTTTTAGGGCGTCAGATCCGAGCAAGGCTGGTGTTTGTCTCGATGAACATGCGGCGCGGAAACGGATATGTGAAGAAGTTTGGTGCAGTCTCAACCTCAACTCCGTACGCGAGAGGGAGAGCGGGACCCAATATGCTCCAGAACTCGAAAGAAAGTTCAGAGGCGAGTTAAGTTCAGTTGAAGAATTCTCTGCGTCAATTTTATTTTTCCATAGGGGGAGGAGGTGCTTGTACCAATACAGATTGCGGAAAGGGCCACGACTCGCGCCTCCCTGTATTCCTTCCTCCACAACAGTGTCTGTACCTCACCTGCCTGCTGTAAGGTAAGGTAATAAGGTACTATAAGGAGGAGAACTGCGTTTGGCATTCTCTCATGAATTTACTTCTCCTCGAGAACTTGAAGAATTACCTTAGTGAACGATGGGCTGACAACCATCTCCCCGCCCAGATCACCTTGGTATAGCCACAACCATGTAGAAGTAGTCAAAGTGCTCACTGAGAGATCTATTTCGTCGTGGCTCATGATTGGACTCCATAGGTAAATTATAGGTTCAATACGGGCTCATCCTATGAACTTATCAGGTCGAAAAGTGAAAGCTTTCACTAAGCGCAGCCTCCGGTGAAAGTCTCGTTTCAAAAAAAAAAAATAGCCTGCTGCCCTCGGCGCTATTATTTTGGGGATTGCGCCTCGAGGGCGCGATTATTGTGGCGGACGAGAAACCATAAGGGGGCTGCGGCAATTTGCATCACGGATTCGAGCCTCATTGAGCTTGAAAGGGGATAGACAAGGGGGGTGGCATGGAAACGCGAACTTCGGATAAAGACGATATCGAGAACGACGAGGAAGACAGCGTACCAGCCCAAATCATAACAAGCGTAAAGGGCAAGGGTTTATACTTTGTAGATACGAGTACGCATATGACATCTACCAACCATTATGAGTCGCTCGTCCCCTCGTCAGATGACTTCTGCCTGTCCACGATGCACAGTAGCTGCATGATTGACTCTGTGCCATACCCAAACCGCGGCACTTGATTCCTTATGCTTGGACTTGTGCTTGTCTCGCAATCTAGGCTGGTCTTTTTAGAAACGGTTTTCAGTTCCAGGGATAGATGGTTGGGAAGAGTTGATGTGCTTCTTCCATGCCAAGGGCGTCCGACTGCAAGGGCACCTACCTGCTCGTCGCCAAATCACAGCAAAACGCCGGGCTCCCGTGAGCGGACGAAGCTGTACGTGTCGTCGCATCCACCACGGGTTGTTGTGCTGGAATACTGAGGTAGAATAGCGTATTGCCCTTGACTTAATGATTGTCTGCACATAATCCTCGTTTTGACTTGAAGCTGCTAGATTCCTGAAATGAAAAAGGGCGGAAGGGGAAAAAAAGCCTCGATGAGGTGTTTGAATCGTTTTCACTTTGAGAGTGATCATCGGAATAATGTCCGGTCTTCCAGCACTGCATACTTTAGGATGACGATATAGTTCCGACCGGGGCATGGTAAAAGCAAGATAAGCCTGACGAAACCATGCCAGGACTCCAAAGAGCTCAGAGACGAGCTGGAGTTGCCTGAAGTTAGTGCACAAGGCAAGCATGATGAACCTAGCTTTCTCGGACGATGTCTGCAGACGCATCATTTCTCCTATCTGGTCGGAAGAGGCAGCTAAGTCAGCACTCTAGGGGGTCTATTCGGAGCTTGATCCTTGATTTCGCTCCCGCTGGCATCGTCGATCCTCGATTACTACGTCAAAAGACTGTGAGTGGCAATACTAGCAGCGGAAGCGGGTGCCTGGAGGAATTGTAGCTGAAAAACATCTCTCACTCGGTACTCTCATTCCCTTGAAGCAGACAAGGAAGCATCCAACAAATGCTGGCGCTGCCGCAGTAGAGGCATGAAGCTTTTAACAATAAATCCCCAGGCCATCCGGCGCTCCAAACGACAGCACGAGCTTGACGCCGCCAATGCAACATTTGTGGCTAGTTAAGCAAGCTACCGGGTGTCGCGACGAAGCAACCTCCAACTGCCCAACCTCACAAGAGCACAACGCTGATCGCATGAACGAGCCAATACCGGAGCTCTCGCAAGGACCTGCAAACACCACAGCTCTCATCCATCGACCCGACGACCATCAGCCTGCACGATGAGATCGCTACAACTAGGGTCTAACACGCCCCACGCCCCCCCTTCCCCTCAAAGCTCCCTCCAACGAACCTCCCGCCAAGTAAGTGAAGTCACCATGCCGACGGCCGCTAGCGGAGGTGATGTCTCGTGAGACTCCTTTCCACAGCCAGTTTTCAAGGACGAAAATGCAGGATGGATAACTGCATGTGGCCAGATGCGGGAAGAGGGACAGAAAGGAAAACAACCAGTCTTGTTATCTGTGTGAAAGAAGGATGATGTTTAGTCTCGCTGCTTGCTGACGCAGTCTTGGCCCTGAATCTTGCTTTCCAACAAGGCGAAGGCGGTCGAGGACCCTGATTTTTTTTTTCTTTGGTCACCCAAGTCCACGCAAGCAAGCAGGTTGGGCGGATGGAGACGGAGGGACGTCATGTGTCACCGATCTGTCGCTGCCGCGGGGTTCTGCGCAACCATGGAAAGACAGTATTCGAAGCGAATAAGCAACTTCTGCACTTCACAGTGTTGGGTTTCGAAAAAAAAAAATATAAAGTCAGAGTGGCAGGACGAAGGACCGAAGCATACCTTATGATTCACAGAAACTTGTAATCGACAACAAAGACACGGAAAGCTCCTTGCGCACCTGTTCAGATCATTCAAGCCTCACGTTCGAAAAGAAAAATAATATACCAGTCAAAATGGAGACTTCGACTACGCAATACCTCCTCGTGTCTCTGGCGATTGTTCTCGCTGTCTTTGTCGGAGGTTTCTTTGCCTACCAGGAGGGAATGTTGGACCCCGTTATTGAACAGATTGGGTTGGTTGCGCCCCTGGCGTTGAAATGCGACTCCCTCACGCTAGTCGTCCGTCCAAGAAACACTGACTGATACTCATTGTCTGCAGAGTCATGATGTTCAAAGCAAAGGCTGAGACGGAGAAGAAAAAGCTCCAGGCCCAGGGGCAGAAGGCCGGACAGGACTTCTTTGATGGTGAGCTTTTCGCAATCCTGGTGTGCCAAATACGTTACCCCGAGGATGTCACTGACAGCCCCACGCAGACCAGCTCAAGGGGAACAAGCAGGCGGTCGAAGTGGCGGATGGCGTTGGATCTTTTGGCGGGCTCAAGAAGCAGCTATAATCTCGAACCCCTGAGGTTGAATGAAGCTTATTAGTCGGGGCGTTCGGCATCTGCATGATCAACAGCTGGCGCGAGGAACAGGCTCGGACCGGCGTCCTGCTAGTTCTTCGCTTTTCTAATGCTCGAACGTTTCTGGCCGCCTGTAAAGCTTAAAGGAAGGGGGAGGGAAGGAAAATGTGTTTGTCATCTGTAACTTCGCTCGAATGCAAGTGTTCTCGATTAACCGTCTTATTGACAATGGTCGTTGGGGGTTGAGAGGGGCTTTCAACCAATCAGGAAGAACCCGTTGCGGAGAGATGAAGGAGAACATGGGTTTTGATGACCTCACGGCTCCTGAGGCAAGCCAGGACCCTGGGCTAGCCATGCGGCAAGTTCCATGGCTGTTGCGATTCCATTTGGCGGAAGGAAAGGAAGTGACAGGGCACGGCAGAGCTACAATAGGGGCCCTGAATGTTTGGGATTTGCCTAATTGAGCTGGCCAACCCTTGAACGCTAACAAGGGCAAAGTCAAGAGCATGCCTAGCATTGCCTTATTGGACGCCCCGGATGCGAAGTTACAGGCCTCAGGTGGTCCAGGCTCCGTGCAACCGCGGCTCTACATCCACTTTGACCGGCTTCTCCAGGTTTATTTCCTCTCGGCCTGCTTTTTTTTCGTTCTTTTTTTCCCCTCCTTAAACACAGCTTTCACTAAGGTAGGTACTGAATGAAGTACTCCAAGAATTAACTACTGCTAATTTTTCATGCATCGTTCGGCGTGGAAAAGACCCCGTTTTTTTGCGGACATAAAGGTTACTAAGTAAACTAACGAAGTACTCCAACAACAAGAATTCTCAGCTGGTCGCCATCGGACGTCCAATACTCGGAATGCTTAGAACGAGTCGATTCCCCCGCTTTTTGGCCAAATCACTCGTCCGGATCTCCTTGTTGTTACGACGCCGACTCTGTACTTGCAGAAGTTTTACGGTCCACGTTTCCTATCCGTCGCTAGCCCTCGTCTCCCCCGGTGATCCAACTCGCACTCTAACGTGGTGGCTTTAGGTCGAACAGGCGAATTAAGCAGCTGCAACCGCTCGGAATGGCCTTGCTGGGACTCAAGCCTATAGGAGTTAACGGTCGACAAGGCACACCGAAGGCGGAGACCCGAACTGTTGTATATTCGGCACACGACTCACCTGCGCTTGAAACTCATAAGGGCCCATTGGTCGCCCTGCATCGACAGAATGACCGTATCTCTACACTACTGTACTAAACCCGTAATTCCGACAACCTTGAGGTGTAATTAAGGTATCCGGAAAATCCTATCACGTCGTCCACAAGACTGTTGTGGAGTTGTGCTGCAGTCTCGTGTCTGGTCCCAGGCACGCGAGCGGCCTCTATGGTTTACATGCCTACAAAGTACCACTGCGGTATTTTTCCATTGAGTCAGGGAAAGTGGCCTAGATATCCTGGGCATCTCAATTTCGAAGTCTCTCTCCACTCCACTCATCAGGAATTTGCTCGAACAAGCGGGTATTCTCATTTCCCGTACAGAACAGAGTTCAAGGTTGATCCTGCTATTTTAAGCCGCGCTGGAGGCTTTGCAGTCGTCAAAATAGCAACGGCGACCAAGGCTTACTCGCGGATGATTGACAGCGACACGCGGAAAGATTCGTGGACGTGGAATCCTTGCGGATAGCAAGGAATTTCTTCCATCTAGGGTTTGGAATGTCACCTCGACCTGGAACTGAATTAGGGTGTTCGCAAGTCGCGAGGTAATTCAGAGGGCGCTGAGCTTGGTTATGGACGGAAATTGCGGCACACGAGTCTGTCCAAAGGTATCTCGCAAAGGCTTCTGCAGAAAACGTTCGAGCAAGCCGCTATCCGGTTTGGCCCGTCTGTTGTAGGCTTGGCTGCTGAGAACTTGGTTGGATGTGAAGTCTGAGATTGAGGTGATGGGTGCTGATCGCAACCGGAGAGCGGCATGGCCCACGGGCCGCATATGATTGGCTTATTCCCTAGCAGCACTCGGGTCACGGTGGACCTTCATTCCGGGTTGACTTGAAGTTTCCAGGTGGCTGGGACCAGTCGCCAACGTCTTTTGCCGCATCTTCAATCCCGGGTCCAGTTACTCGTCAGTTCTTCTTGTCGTAGGCGAACCAACGTCCACATTGAGTCACTTACAGAGACAGGTCTCTGAAGCTCTCCGCTTTTGGGACAAAGAGACACACCACACTAAACGGGTGGGATGAGCGAAGTCTTGGTACTAACGTGGTGTCATGATTGACGGATTGATCACGCTGGCATTTAATCGGCTTCGCCCGTACGCGTGTCTGGCTTGACAGAACCAACTTTGGTGCGCCCCGCTGTCGAAGAATCCGGACGCAGACCGGACTGCCGACAATATTGCGTGGACTATTGAGTTAGAATCTGATGTCGGCGAAGGGTCCAGCTCACGGCCTATGCCAGTGCTGGCAAAGAGACCATGCCTTCAAGGTGCGTGCCGTAGTACCCCACTTCGAGCCCCCCGGCAAGGGAGGGATTGAGAAGAGAAACGGCTCAACGCATGAACAGGACGGTTGACGACGTTGTCTCATCGGCTGGCCGTCGGCACAGAATCAACGTTGGTTGGCCGCATTTTCCGTGGAAACATTTATGAGACACGGGCGGGCATGTGAAGCATCCAGCCGACCGCAACGACGTGAGGGCAGACCACTAGAAGAAAACCCTTCGTCGTTAGAGATTCCGGAACTCAAGCCGGCTGGATAGGCGGCGAGCCGTCACTGGGAGGTAACAGACCGGCGCCGAGCTGCAGGAAAAGGCGTCTCATGAACGTACTACATAGTATGTATGTACTTCTCGCCCCAGAAGACTGCAAAGCTGCAGGATGCATCTTTCGGGACCAAGAGAGGCACGCTCGAGACATTGGCTTGATGGCGCCAGATACCCGTGTCGGTTCGCTGGAGTGATGGTCTTCGGGCGTTCGGCGTGCCGATCAGTAATTTTTACCTTTTCTTCGTTTCTTTTTCTTGCACTTTGCGATGCAGAATTTTTCAAATTCCTTTGAAGCGGTAGGATCGGGGGCGGATGTAGCGACGACGCCTGGCGGAATGAAACAGGTCCCGGATTGCTCGAGGCGGTTCATTGTCGCAGTCGTTGCTTTTGCTTTTCCTTTTCTTCCCCTGGTGGCTTGGGCTCATTCGCCGTGGAAGGCTCCTCGGCCCAAAGTCAAGATTCTTCGGCTTATGATTTTCACGAGCTAAAGCAGTGGTTATCGGTGGCATCGAGCATGTCGACCAGGCGGTACATTGCCCCTCTTCACCTTCAGTATGCAAGTGAGGAGGCCTGCATATTGAAGGTGAGGATGACGGATGGCGAATGACGGATGACAGCGGGGTCAGATGGGCTGACGACCGAAACGAGACAACTGGCCAGATGCGGCCAGAGGAGACGACAACACGACAATACGGGGGATCACAGACGGCTGGGCTCAAGCAGGTTGGCGAACACCACACTGAAGAGGAAACGGCGGTTTAGGTGCTTCGATATTGACGTTGGCGCAACTGCGGTGGTGGTGCGTTAGCCTGGAACGCTGAGTATATACAGCAAGACACCCGACCCCTCTCCGACAGTGGCGGCCGTCACCGCGGGCTGCCAGGCTCGGTAATGATGGGGGCGGGCTGGCTGGGAGACTTAGAAGTGCCTGAGCATGCCGTGGCTGTAGCACACCTAAGGTACCTTACCTTGGGTAGGTAGGCAGGCCGGCATGTAGATGGAAGCTGCAGACAAAGGTACACAAAGGTACCAACACCATGGTCTGTACCTTACCTGTGTATGACGAGCGTACGGCAGCCGATGGATGGTGCTGGTTGGTAGGGCCAGATGAAAGACCAATCCATCCATTCCTTCGGACAATTGTTGATGTTGGGTGTGCCAATGATACAGTGAAATGCAGCTCAGCTGCAGCAGGCTGGGACCCGCGAGGACATGGCTGCGTTGCACGGTGTGGGTGTGGATGCGGGTGCGAAGTCAGCCAGATGGTATGTTGGAGGATACAATTTGTACTGGCTTGAGCAAGACAAGCGTGAGGCAAATCCCCAGCTTCATTGGAGAAAGCGAGAGACACGGTGTATTTCAGCCACTTATTTGTTGCGAAGGATCCACTCTCGAATCTCCATTTGACATGCACGGCATCGGAATCCACCAATCCCTCTCTTAAAAAAAAAATCTTTTTGGGGAATAGGATCGTCTCTGGCAGCCTTCAAGACATATTGTCCTCGAATTGTCTTCTACCAACCACATGGCAATGGGTATGAGCTTGTCGTCCACGCCTCTTTCCCCCAATTCTCAAATATTGTGAGGTTTTGGACGACACCCGGCCGCTCCTCTGAGGATCAGGGCACTTCCTACGGATTTGCTGTGCATACCGCACAAGGCACGGCATGTTCGGCCGATGCATGGATGGGCTGTATGTCAGGACTAGTAAAGACGAGCAGGATCGTCCAGGCCAATGCGTGGCCAAAAAAAAAAGGCTGGGACAGGTGGCGGATGAGGGTGGCCTGCACCTGGCTCGCAACGAAATGACAAGGTTTCATCTCATCTATGCCGTGGCTTAAGGATGCGAATTCTCTCTCTCCCTTGCTTACTGTTGACCTCAAGAAGGCGCCGCCAATGAATGCGCCAGAAAGAGTGAGTGGACTAGAAGACATATATTTGCGCAAAGTGTTTGCATATGCAGGCGTTTCGCAATTACCCCGATGTACAGTAGATCCGCCTGTAAATAAATGACCCTCAAATAGAATATCACCCTCCAAATGCATACGGATATCGTGCCCGTATTATTTTACATAGGCGAAACACCAGAAGATGCATATCTGCATAATACATATGCCCTCCTATTTTATTCAATATAAGGGGTAAGGACCGGGGAATATAGTTATATTATAGAGCTAAAATAGGGGGTAGCAGGGGGTATTCTGCCGCTTCCGACCGCCTACCCGCCCTCCCGCCCTCCTACTACGCGCCCCCTACTTAAGGCTATTATTATAGTTTCTTAGGACTTTTTTATATTAATATAATTCTAAGAATTAGGTATTTTCTAGATGTATTTAGATTTCTAAATTTATATAGTATTATAGGTGAAAAATGGAATTATAGTGTTGTTCCAAAATAGGCAGTTTTCCCTCAAAATGCATATGGGTGTGGTGCCCGAGTCTGATGCATTTACAGGGGAATCTACTGTAGATTGGCCATCAGTTTGGGGGTATGGTTGCTTTTTTTCATTCTCCCGCAGTGCTTGTTTTTTCCGTGTTTCTCATTCTTTTCCCCATCCCTCCCTTGCGTCTTGCTAGTGGTTAGCTGGACTGTGCCTCTTGGAGCGCCCGATCTGCAAGTACGAGAAAAGGCCAATTGCCTCGTTGTTATGACTCTGATGAGAGATGTTGCGGGCGAACCTTCTGAGGCTGGAAAGGCGGGTAAGGGTAAGTAAGGCAACCTAGTCAAGGCACTTTGCAGTAGGCAAGATAAGGAAGTGCACTATTCGCTAGGTTTATTCTGAAGGCATCGCGTCTTGTCGACATGTTCCCTTGGAAGTCGTTGTACGTTGAGCAGCCCAGTCATATCGCCCACCTCGTTGCGTTCCTCCAGACCAATCGCGAGCCACGCTACCACTAAGGTATAGAGCGAATGCGCCGCCAAACAGCAGCAACGCACGGTCAGTCACAGGCCAGCACCTGCCTGGTTACCTTGAAGTCCGCCGAGTTATTGTCCGCTAATGCAGCGGTGGTTTGTCAGTGTCAGTGACAGTCGCCTCATAGGTAGATTCGTTCCATCGCTCAAGCATCCATAGTTAACCTAGTAGGTACCTTGGCTTAGATTCTTCACTTTTGACACCACCAACTGCATGCGCTTCTGTCGGCTTTGTTGCAGGGTGGTTTCGCCCTTGAGGTCAAACTGCAGGAGCAGTTTGAATAGGCATTTGGGCATACCTACCTACTATACTTCAGTACCTTACTTGGATGATTGTATGAAGTGATACGATTCGCCCCAAGGCACCTAGGCAAGCTAATAGCCCGACACCTTACCTCATCAACCTTAGGTGTCTTGCACCTTAGATGAGGGTGTCTTAGGTACCTACAGTGCACCTATCTCACCTTGCCTTACGTTGGCTGACGGGCAGAGTTCGGCTCCGCCTCATATTTACGTAGCCCGGCACGCCAGAAGGGGCGACAAAATGATGACCACGAAACCTCAATCGGGCCACCCCGATCTCGCTTTTAGCCTGATCCGAAGCTGTCATCTGTGGCCAGGGCTTTGAAAAGTCACTCACAGCATGGACAACAAAGCGGTCTTGGATGGGGTTTGGGAGCCCGAGACGAATATGCCTCGACATTTTTGTTTCCTTACTGTCGAGCACAGAGCGCTGCCGAGCCACCTCTGGATGGGTAGGTAGGTAGGTAGGTATAGATAGATACGTATACCGGATACCGGACTTCACTGACCTCCATTCAGTTATCATTAAGGTACCTTTTTGTCTTTACTGTACTGCGCCTACTTCCACTTCCTTGCCTTATTTGTCCTTTCCTACCTCTAGGTGCCTCAAGCAAGGCACGTTAAGTAATGTACCTTACCTCAGGATCTCCGCTTCACGGTAAGTCGGATGCCTTCCGCAGTAAAGCAGGTGAGGTACTAAAGTACCTGAACCACCTTATAGGTAAGCACGAAGGCATGCCTCAATCCCGCGACTGCCGATGCTTTACCCCAGATGCCTCAACTACCTGTAGGTTCCTACTGAAGCAACTGGACACCTACCTCTAAGTAAGGTACCTTAGATACATAGGTAGGTAAAGACAATACTACCTTACTTCCAAGGGCAAGATATCTAAGATATCTTAGTTCCTAAGGTAGTAAGTAAGGTATTGGCAATACGAAGAAAACACGCGCCAGCCCTGGCTCCTTCTACGACAGCCCCAATTCCCTCGTTCTGGTTTCTCCCACTTGTTCCTAATGCTAGCGGCGTGCCTGTCAAAGTATTCCACCAAAGCCTGGTCCATCTGGATTCTGGTCCAGCATCGTCGACGACATCGCCGCCCGGGGGGGGGCAGGGATCTTCTCTCTACTCACATCCTCGTCGCCCACGTCGCCCACGTCACCTGCGCGCAACCACCGCGAGACCTTTCTCCCCTCCCTTGTCATCCACACGCCCTCGCCCACCCGGCACTCACACCCCTCAAGATATTGTACACTACCTTAATAGGTACCTGAGGAAAAACCACACGCATTCCTCCCCGCTTGGCCCATACACCCTTCCCGCCGCCTGCGCAATCCGACGCTACCCTGCTTTTTGCGTGGTGATCCGTGAGCCTGTCGCTGTCTTGTACTTGCTGCACCGCTGCACCTTGCTGCTACCGAACCCAGAAACAAAGTGGAGGAGGCTGAGCTCATCCAGTGGACCTGAATGATCCTGTCTAACAAAGCCCAAATCGTCCCCCAACCTCCGCCGACTGCTCTTTCCCTGCTTCTCTCCTTGAACTTCTCCCATACCAACGGGAAAGTAGACAATAAGCATGCTGCTTGACGAGTGGTGTTGTTGGTGAGCGTGCAACACCACACCAACGATCGACGAATGTCGCCGTCTTTGCATTACCATTTTCATCCGCCGACGGAGTCGAGTAGAAGACATCACCAGAGCACCCTGGCCCTCGCCCATGTCCATAATACCTAGTTTACAGCCGCCAACCGAATCGAACCATGCAAAGGGTCTCGAGTTTTCTTCCCTCGTGGGAGGCAAGGAGAAGGAGCAACACCAGCTCCACGAGCAACAGCAGAAGCAGTATCATCACGGCAACAAGCAAATCTCCCCTCGACAGGGTTTTCCGCTGGTCCAGCAAGCCCGCCCCTCTTACTACGACCGCGCTGGCAACGGCTGCTTCACGTATCGGTCGAGAAGCTTTCTGGCCAGCCACCCTCGATGCGGAATGCGACCGTGCTGCCCGTATCTTAAAATCGTTTTGCTGTAGGTTGCCACATCATGACTTCGGAACACTGCCTTGGCAGGTTGCCCGCACTCACTAACACCGCTCGTCTCGTAGCCGATGGCTTCCTTGCACCCCTGCACGACCAGCCGGACCGTGACTCAACCACCACCGAACCGCAAACACCAATCCGAATTTTCAAGAAGATTCCCTCGCGAATCATCCAGAATGCCGCAGGTATCGCCATTTTTTCGTGCATGCGATCCGGTCTGTGGATGACCGGCTCTGGGGGCTCAGGCATTCTTATCGCCCGCAAGGCGGACGGCACCTGGTCACCTCCCTCAGGCATCGTTTTACACACCCCTTCTTTGAGTTTCGTGATGGGCGTCGACATTTACGACTGCGTTCTGGTCATCAACAATATCGCCGCCCTTGAACAACTAATTACTAAACCTGCCATCACTCTTGGTGAGGACATTGGTCTGACACATGGCCCATTGGTGGCGCTGGAATCCACGGAGGTCGACAGCAGGTGGAGGGAATTAGACAATACTGTCCTGTCGTACATGAAGGCGAGGGGACAGTTTCAAAACGTCTACTTGTCAGGCTGTATCTTGAAAGAGCGCAGAAACGAGAACGAGAGATTTTACGGCCGCAATGTGACGAGCATGGATATATGCGCCGGGAATGTATCGAGGCACGTGGAGGAGACTCGCCCAATGTTCGAGGTTATCAAGGAAGCTGAAGGCAGGGTCGATGCCGACCAGGCTATCCTGAAGAAGCTGTCTGCGCTCCCCGCCCCAGGAGACGCTGTGATCGAGACTCCTAGGAGCTCGCCCGCATCACCAAAAACAGCCGTTAGCTTCGGGATCCCGAACGCCAACGACCCAGACCCCTTTGGCGTTCTGGCCCTTGAAATGGCCGGACTCGAGATCCGAGAAGCAGGAACACACCAGCGTCCGACAAGTCACCAATTCGAGTTCAATCCCACCCCGACCAGCCCAGCCTTGTCCAAGTTTGCCAGGCAAAGCGTCGAAACTACCACGACGAGAAGCAACCGCGCCAGCCTCACGTCGAACAAGACGACCCGGACAAAGCTATCCGACGCGTTTACCCATACTAACACGGCAACCACCACGCCCGACACCTCACCGAGCCAAAGTCAGAGCCAGAGCGAGGACGGGGTGTCCATTCATAGTCTACCTGTGCTGAAGGAGCCTGAGGAGATCGACTACACCAAAATTGATTTTACGCCTCTAAGGCAGATCAGTGGTAGTCACTCGATTGAGGGAACCATCTTGACTGAGAGCGATGAACACCTGCGAACCGACGTAAGCACCATCGACGATGCGGCGACTAAGGCATCTAGTATATACACCAAGGACGACGAAGACAAGCATGAGGTGCAAGAAGATGACGAGGACGAAGATGCCGACGACGAGGATGGCGAGGACGACGACGAAGAGGAGCCGGTCATTTATGAAGTGGCAGAGGTTCACCCCGCTCGTACTGCAGTGATGGCTGCTCCGATACACGCCAAGGGAGCATTGGTCACAATTCCTAGAAGGATTCCGCCACCCCTCCCCGCAAGAAGTCCTGCGAGAGGGTCTCGCGCGAGCAAGAGCGAGATTGGAGATGTCAGCCAACTTCGTAGCCCGCTTCAATCCTCCTTCACCGTTTCACCACGACAGTCTATCGACTCCAACTCGATCAGCAGCGAGTCAAGCAGAATCCCGTCCATCAAGGAGACGTCAGCAGAGGACGTTTTGGATGAAGAGAAGATAAAAAAAACCGAACCCGTGGCAATCAGGAAGCCTCACGTAGATGAGTCTACACTTACGACCCCAGTACAGGAGTCGGATAAGGCGACCCCCTTGGCTCCGGGTGCTTTTCCAGATGAGCCCACCGACTTCATGACTCCTTTGGGCAGTCCTTTGAAGGAAGTTTCCAGCATTGATTCGGGGCACATTGCCCCAAAAGCAGTTAACGTTGCATGATACCATTTACTTTCTTCTGCTTTTTTTGTATGGATTGGGGTGCTGCCCAAGGATTTGGAACCAGCTGATTGTACCATCTTCAAGCTTGGGGAAATGGCTGCTAGGAGGAGTTTGTAGGATTTTTTCACTGGTGATGAACAACTTCATGATGATATCAGGCGTTCACGGGTACAGGGCACAAAAGACCAGGCAAAGGGGGACAGTACAATACCGCATCGGATGGCAACTAGATACACTTTCTCTGTGCCCGGGGATAGGTATGGTCAACAGGATCTGAGTTGGGGCTGTATATCTTAGAACATTGAACGTTGGTTGAGCAGCCTGTAGAGCTGCAAGGACGTTACTTGGGTCACTAGGGATTGACTGATAGGGGCGACCCAACAAGACCATCCGGCAATCGTAGCCTGGCCTTACTATGTATTGCATAAAGATAATTTCCAATCATTCAGAACGTAACAAATAACTAGGTTAAGCCGCATACTGGTCTTGAGCGTGGAACACAAGCTAGAACTCGCACTCTCACCGTTTTGCAAATTCAGGTCTGGAGAAATAATTTGTGAATTGCTCCCTTCCAACCAACCCATGATATATACCTCCTGTGAATTCCACTTTTGCCCTCTCCCCACACCAAAACCCAGGTTCCAGCACCATGATTGCTGTCTTGGACCTCAGGCCTTCCTCTGCAATGGCTGTATGGATCGGAAAAATATTCAGGCGAGGATGCTTGCTGCACGGACCACCCAAGCTCCTGCCTTCAATCCCAGCAGTGGCAGTACAGCTGGTACCAGCAGCAACAGTATCTCTCAGGACTCTACCTCGAAATATAACCTTCGACCGCGTCACAATCAGTCACCTACGAAGGCAAGGCTTCCCACAACCACAGAGAGCAGAGACTCTGTTTGCGCCCAAAAACCCCTCGGCGCCGGCAACATGTCGACCCAGACGGGCAAGTTCCGCGAGGACCAGGTCCTCATCATCTGTCCCGGCAGCCAGACGACCATGGCCCAGCTGGGATGCGGCGAGCTGACCCCGCCGGTTCATCGTCTCCCGACGCGCATGTTCAAGGACGAAGAGACTGATGAGTGGCGCCCTTACCACACGTTCAAGCGCAAGAAGAAGGGCCTCAATGGCGCGCTCGCCATCGACGGCCCGCGGCCTGACGAGGACGAGTATGAGTGGGTTGAAGACACAGACTCGAGCGAGGGCGCCGTCTACCCTCTGGAAGGTACGACTGAGTGATCGCACTAGTGTTCCAATGTCTTGTTCTTGCTAATTGGGTGGTTACCAGGCGGTCGCATTGTCAACATGGAGGCTTTCCTTGCCTTTCTGGACCATGTTCACAGCATGCTTACCACCACCTATCACAATACTCCGATCATGCTCATGGCTTCGCCCCAATGGACTCGCCCCGACACCGAGACGATCGCGCGCTACATTTTCGAAAAGACGCGCACTCCTGCCCTCTGCATGATTCACAGTGGCATCGCCACTCAGTACGGCATCAAGTGGCCCAGCGTGACGGTGGTGGATATTGGCTATGAGAAGGTCGACGTGACGTGCATACACGATGGTCGCGTGGTCAACCACTCTGATCTAGGCGCCCCCAACCCTGAGCGCTTCATTTCTGGCGGCGAGATCTTCACGCGAAAGCTTCTCGAAAAGCTCAAGAGCAAAGACTTCACCTACGATATGGCAGAGCAGCTGAAGAAGAGCCATATTTGCGAAGTGCTCCCGTATGCGCCCGCGGCCAAGGATTTGATGGAGCTGCCGACATCGTCGACCGCTGGCGCTGCCCCTGTCGGTGCGTCCGTTCCCGAGGCGCCCCACCCCACCGAGCCCGCCGCGCGTCCCTCGGCCGCCGATGATGAGCCCGAGGAACCCAAGGGCGACGAAGGTGTCCTCGATGTGGCCAGCATTGTCACCGCAGGTAATGCGCGCGACTTTTTGGCTAAGAAGGAGAGGGAGAAGGCAGAGAAGGGTAAGGGCGGTAGAAAGGGCAAGGTTGCTCAGGAAGCCGAGGCTGCGAAGCCTGTTCGGCTGCCCAATTCAAAGCGCACGCACAACACCTTCCACTTCGAGGAGGTCATTCAAGAAGAAGTCCAGCCTCCCATGAAGGAGGAACCCAAGCCGGAGGCAAATGAGAAGCCTCTGAAGGACGAGGCTAGCAAGCCCACCGAGTCCAAGGATGTGGAGATGACGGACAGCTGCAAGCCTGCCGAGTCGGTGCCCTCAATAGACGCTGCTGTGCCAGCTGCGGTTCCGGAGATGAACGGCACCATCACTGAGCCAGCTACCGTGCATACAGAAGCTACCGGCGCCACCAACGGTGCCCCTCCGACCCCCGAAAGACAGGCCAAGCGCATTCGCCGCGATATCGAGGTTGGCCTCGAGCGCTTCACCTTTGCCGACCGCGCCGAGATCGACCGAATCGTCAGCACCATCTACCGCACCGTTCAGGGCATCGAGGATATGTACATGCGCCCCCCATGTTGGGAAAACATCGTCTTCGTTGGCAACGGCTCTCGCCTGCGTGGACTGAAGGACAACATCCTCCAGACCCTGACGGCCCGCCATCTCATCTCGCCCAGCACGGCTACAATGTTCACTTCGGAACTCCCTTCCAACATTGCTACCCCCACAGGCACCGGCGCCCAAACCCCCACTGGATCCTTCACTGGTGCTCCGCATCAGCTGCAGCCCACCAGCTCGGGCGTCAACCCCCTCCTCGCCGCTGCCACAACGGCCTCTGCCCAGCATCAAGGCACCCCGGGACCTGGCGGCGATGCGAACGGCACCCCTGGCCCTCATCACTTCCACAGCCAGACACCCACGACCATCAAGCAAGCTGCGCTGCCCATGTATCTTAGTGAGTGGAGTAAGAACGGGTTCGAGGAGGCCATGTTTCTCGGCGCCCAGGTCGCTGCTCGCATCGCATTCTGTCAGCACAACCTTGATATGGCCGGTCTTGAGGCCCAACGTCTGGCCGGTCTGAGCAGAGTCGATTACAAGTAAGCTTACTTCACTTCAACTCCTCTCCAAGCAGGGGATGACTTGCTAACGCGCCCCTGCAGCGAGCTCGGCCCTAAGGGCATCCGAACTCACTCTCTGCTCAAGTGAAAGAGTAAATACCTCAATTTTTGTCTAATTGGAAAGCCGGCAGCGCAGGCGTGGGAATTGGACGAAATAAAGGAGGAGTGTGGCACAAAGGATGAGGCCATTCCTTTGCCTTGGTACTGTGCCCTCATATTCCAACCCGAACAAGGGGTTTTGTTGCGACGTATGGCTTTACGCGTTCTGGAGTTACGGACATATCAAAAACACTGGGTAGTTTGAGCGAGGGATATTTTTTACTTCGCTTTTCTTTCCTGTTTTGTTGCCTTTAATAAGGCCCAGGTAGACGTTGCCGTCCTCGGGGTGGAGGGCGAACGTTTTTCTCTCCTCCTTGATCATATCCGGCAGGAACCCACGTCGCACAAAAAACCCGGGAGACATGGTCGGAAAGCTTACGAGATTAGCTAATCTAGCGGAGAAGGAAGGGGCTGTTACTTTGTACGATACTCCCAATGTGTAGGTATAGATCTCAGAGAGGTCACAATTAGTTTGTGACAAGATGCGACTGAGGCGGGGCGTTTGCAAGTGCACTCGTCATGATCTAGCCAAACAAACTTCATCCATGTGAGTCGGCAATAGTATCAAAGACTCCCGCAAGTGCCTCTTCATACCATACTCGACTCCTTGGTAAAACGCAGCCCTGAGCCTCTCCTTTCGCAACCTCGGTTAAAATCAACTGACGACCTATAACAACCACGATCGCAAGATTATCACCAATGGAGCACTCAAGCATATTCCTACGAGCCGGTGCCTGCCGATACCCACTTGGCCTGGCAGGTAGGACACTTATTACCCCAACCAGCAGTCTCCATTTCGAAGACGCTGAAGCACCGAGAGTGGACGTGTTGGCCGCGGGTGCTGCAGCAGACAGTCTGCAACTCCTCGAAGTCCTTGTAGCAGACAGGGCTGGTCTTGCTGTCCTCGAACTTGAGTACACCGTCCTTTAAACCGGGTCGGCGTCGATCTCGTGCCTGGGTGTGACGGACCTTGGGAGTGAGGGCGAACAGCTTGGCACTCGCGTCGGTGAAGGGGCTTCTTGGGGGGAGCCGCTCCGCCGGAGCACGCAACATGTGCGAAGGAACGTCTGTTGGGATTATGCTTTAGCTGAGCTCGTCCCAGAGAGAGAGCGAGAAAGAGAGAGACACAGAGAAAACCTTGGGTTGGTACATAGAGATGATATGCTCGCAGTTAGATCTCTTGTCGAATGCCTATACAGCTATGGTCAGTCAGAGGTCCAGACACTTGATCGAACTCAACCTACAGCAGCCGTACAGTCGCAAGAAGCTTTTCTAGCGATCTTGACGTGATGCGTCAAACCGGACGTTACGACGACGTCCAGTTCATTCTCGACGAGATCGACCGACTGCTTGATGATCCACATGTTCGTCCATGGCCTTCTTGTCGGGACTGACTTAATTTTGTCATCAGTGGGAACCAGGTAGCGGGTCTCCCGGGCGTGTACGGCGGACTTGTTCGAGGCGCAGGCGGAGGGGCGGACGTCGACGGTCTCGACAAACAAGGGTCCAGTGCCTGGGTATAAGCATCTGCTTTTATTCGACGAAGATGGCGATGAAGATGGAGTAATTCTGTTCTCACGTGGTTATATCAACCGAGCTTGTCGCAGCGCGCAGCAGGTTCCCATCTCATGATAGCCGGATAAGCTTTTGGTAGTTCATCTCAAGTCCAGGACCACCCGAGCTTTGGCTCATTTCCTTACCACGTATCTGCCGTGTTGAGGCCTCGCTAGGTCCTGTCTCTACAAAACAGCAAGAGGATCTCAAAGAGCTTGAATGCGGCCGATACGGGAGTCCTGAAAACAAGATGGGTATCACGTAGAATTTGCAGCTTACAAACCTCGGGATGGTGAGCGCGGTGGTCATTTCCACAAAGACCGTTCCGGGATGGAGTTTCGCACAGACTTGACCGGAGTTATGTGCTTCCTCCATTCGCGTGTTTAAACAACTTTAAGTGCTCGGGGTGTAGTGCCTGAAGCTGCAAGGCATGTCTGATAGAAAGTAGGCTATGTCTCCACAGCCGTGGCTCATGGTTATTGTTATTGTCATTTGACTCTGCTTCTGTCGTCGCGCACCGTTGTCGCCATCATCATCGTTACTGTCGGGATTATCGTCATCTACTACTTCATGTAGGTATTAGGATGAAGTCCTGGAACAAGTCCTGAATTGCTAGACGCCGCGCCGAAAATGCGCCTCTTCAACATGCATGGATCCCGTCTTCACCTTCAATCAATCGGTCGCAGCTGTTGGGAACCCACAGCTAGCGCGGCTGTCCCGATCGGGCATGCCAAGGTGCTGTAGCAGGCCCCTGATTGGCTTCAGCAATTCCCACCACTTTCCCCTGCGCAAACCGTAAGAGTGAACTCAATCTCGCTCTCTTTCGTGTGCTTCATTCACCTTCTCGCCCCCTCGCCCTCCATCTAGGTCATTCTGGCGCCTTTAAATAAGGAAAGCTTGGTTTCCGAATCTGTGCCCGTATCATTCTCTTCCTCTTAACTCGACTCGTCCGGGCCTAACCCCATCCTCACCCCATCATGACCAGACGGAACATCAGCTCAGGCTCTGCCTTCGAGGAGCACATTGGATATTCCCGCGCGGTAGTCTCTGGCGATCTGATATTTGTGTCCGGAACGACTGGGTACGTCGAACATTCAGCAAGACGCTGGGCAGGAGGTATCTGATGATAGCAAAAGCTACAACTACCAGACGGGCGTCATATCGCCCGGCATTGTCGAACAGACGGAGCAAGCCATGGTGAACATTGCGGCTGTCTTGGCGGAGGCCGATGCCGAGATGAAAGACGTCGTTCGCGTACATTACATTCTGCCCGACCGAGACGACTTTGAAAAGACTTGGTCTGTGCTTCGGAAATGGTTTGGAGACATCAGGCCGGCCGCCACCATGATTCAAGCAGGGCTGATGGAGGAGGTGATGAGAATCGAAATTGAAGTCACCGCGAAGAGACTGGGCTGAAAATTCGTAAAATCGGTCGATGCTAGCGCACCTTTGTCACAATACTTTGCTGGCCATATTGGTATATTCTGACTAGCAGCCTAAAGATGCTTCCCGTCTGGTTTCTTTTCCTAAAGCGCCATACTGCTTGGATGACTGAAACTCTCACGTATTATGCTAAATGCAACGGTCCTATCTGCCGTGATGGGCATTCAATTCTAACTGATTTCGGATAAAGTTGAGACTGTACCTCAATAAACAGTCGCCGACCAAGCACAACTCCCGCCCTTCCGGAGCCTAGACGGACAGGATTTTCAAGTAGCCGCCGAGGGCAATATTCATCCACAGCAAAGCCAAGTTCCCGATCAGAGTCGTTCAGCCGCCTGTCACAGCCTCTTATTGCAGCCTCAGTGAGGCCAATCGCAGAATTCTCGAAATGAAGTTTCCAGAGACACGCCGCTCTGTGATGTATCCAATATGCAATGACGACTGCAATAATATGCCGCTAGTAAACAAGGGGAGCAATCAGAGCACCCGCACCAAACATGGAGACAATTGTAACGAAACTGGCCGTTGAGAAGATGGACACACCGCTGAGGCCGTGTCCAGATGTGCAACCTCCGGCGATTCTGGACCCGAGTCCGATGAGAAAGCCGCCCGCGGCAGCCAACTCTGGCGAGACGGCCGTGTCTGCCGCACCGAGGGCGAGAGCAGGATACGTTGTCGCGAGAGCCCACGCACCCGCAGCCAAGCCGGCGGAAAAGAGGATGTTACTGTACGAAGCCGGCTTACCCTTCTCACCACCACCCCTGACCGCCCACCAAAACCATCGCCCGATCTCATCGTACGACGTGGAAATGCCCAGCATCGACCTGCGCATGAGCAGAGACAACAGCTGCGCGAGACCGATGAAGAGACCGCCGATGGTAGGCGTGACGACGGCATAAGGGCTGGCCGGGGTGTACCTCAGGGTAGCGTAGATGACGCCGACAAAAACGGCCTCGATGCCGGCGAAGGCAACCGCCCTACTTATTCCTGCGCGCTCGTACACGGTGAGTTTCGGGTTCTCGGGCGCGGCGTTGACGACGTTGGACGTGATGGCCTTTTGGAGGAACCCGGTCCAGGCGATGCCGGCCAGGACGGCGCCGCCGAGAACGTACAGGCCGGACTTGGTCCCTACCGCAATCTGCGCGAGAACGGTGCCCGGGCACGAGCCGGAGAGGGCCATGCCGGCGCCCAGCAGGGAACCGCCGAGGATGTTGCCATCGTACTCGGAGAAGAGACCTAGGCGAGAGGGGCTGCGGGGTTTAGGGCGGACATGGCCGAGCTTGTCCAAGGTGAGGACGATGCATCTGGTGGCAAGTTAAAAAAGGGTCATCCTATGAAAACGTCGGGCGGCCATGTACGTGCTGCTGGCTGCGGCGGCCAGGAAGGCTTGGATCATGTGCCAGTTCTCGAGCTTGAGCTGGCCGATGATGACGGAGGGCTGGTAGACGCCAGCTCCCACCAGGGCGGCGCCGAAGGCGGCGCCTGACTGTGCGGTTGTCGCCATCGTTGCGGGTATCAAGCAGGAAGGGTTCAGGAATTGCCGGAACGAAAGAAGGCAGTATAGAGGAGCAACCGCCTTGATATCACAGAGTACCCGACCGAGAAGGGGGGGGGATGCGCGGGAAGAGCCTATGAACCTGACTGCAACTCTATTCGGTTTGTCGGATGAACTTGTCCTGCTTTCCCTTGGAAACCTAAATTCAAGTTGATAATGGCGGCAGGAAAAAAGCCACTGGACAGAAGAAGTCTCCGTTGGTTACTGCATCAAGCCCGAGAGCTTATGAATCTTCGGGGACTTGACGAAAAAAAGATGGGAGGATTGTGGTGGTTCTGGTAGCGGGGCTCTAGTTATTAATCCCCGTTACCCTAGGTATTCAGAGGCCGCACACCCCTTCGACTTCAGGCGGAGGGGCCCCGCCGATGGCTCATCCTGGAGGTGTTTGGCAGTGATCCCGTTCGCATCTGCTTTGTGACAATCCGGGTTCACAGGAGTGGACGTAGGTTTGACTCATTCAGGGTGTAGCTCAGTTGCAGAGCGATGGGTGGCGTCGACTTATTCCCATCTCGGCGGGAGCTAAAGTCTGCTATGAAGGTCATGGCGTATAACGTGGTGAGGCGCGCCTGCGAATGCGCTTGTCTCCCGCAAAAGTGTATGCCACGATTCTATAAGCTTTGCTCTAATGTGAGATATCATGAGGCCTGGGGGCGAAGAGAGTGAGTGTGTGAAGTAGTTTATTTGTGCGTTCCGTCAGTAACATTTGATTGGCACATCTACACCACCGGGGGAATCAATAACGTTGCATTAACGAGAACCCCTTCCCGCACTGGGATGGATCCGGAGAAACGTTTTTCTTCGGGGGTGAAGGTCCCCGAGGATTGGAGGGTAGCTAAGGTATGTTTCGAGGTCGCCGATGTCAGGGAGCAGTCCGGAGCACGGGCATCCGTCGCCGGCGGGTGGGCCCCGGTCCCCGGGGTGCCTTCTTCAGGGATGAGTTTCGCTGGGAACTTGGCTCGGTGACCACTTGGACCGACGAACGGCGTCAACTGTCGGAGATGCAGATGACACTGAACGCCGAAGCTTAATGTGGTATGCTTTCCAGTGTTGACGTAATATTTGAGAAGACTTCCGCTCCGAGAGCCTTTCTTAATTTCTTTTCTTCCACTGAGCGAAGGCTTATTAACCGTTCCTGAATCTAGTAAGGGATTTGCAAGCGTATTCACAGTTCTACTTTCATGGATCCGCAAACCATCATCCACGAAGTCTTGGAGCCGACTACGAGCACATGGCCATACATCGTCGCGGACCCTGCCACTACAGAAGCCGTCATCATCGACTCTGTCCCCAGCACAGAGAGCGATTTCAACTAAGACGGCCGACAACTTGTTGTTGCTTGTTCGAGAGAAGGGATACAAGATAGTAAAGATACTCGAGACGCACGTCCATGCCGACCACCTAACTGCAGCCAAGTACCTACAATTCCGACTGCAAGAAGCGCAGGACGGCGCTGCGCTGGAGATCTGCATCGGCTGGCGCAGTGCAGTCGTTCAGGAGAGATTTGCCAAGAAATACGGCATCCCTGAGCAGCAGTATGCTTATGCGTTTGACCGACTTCTCGAATAAGAGGAAGAGTTCCAGATCGAAAGGCTCAGCGCCAAGGCCATTCATCTGCCAGGACATACCCCAGACCAGATGGGGTACATGGTTGGAGCGCCATTGTGCTTACACTCTCAATGTTTGTTTAGGAACTGTTGCTGACTATCTAACCCAGCAAAATTTTCGCGGGAGACTCCCTCTTCAACCACAACGTCGGTTCGGCTCGCTGCGATTTCCCTGGTGGGAGTGAAAGAAGAGGACGTCGTTAAGTGGCGCGAGGAGAGGGACTCGGGACTCGGCGAGCCGAGATTGACGCACTGAGCGCTGCAAGTCAATGTCAGAGCCGGAAACATGCCCAGTCCAACCAACCAAAGATGGGGATCGATTATTTCACGTACCTGTCAAGATGCAAGGTGTGATGTGGTGATGCGGATGTCACGTTGGTGAATGTCGATGAGCATGGTATCGAAGTCGGGTGTTGTTATCACCAAGTGCATCAATGAGAGCCCCGTCCTGCATGATGGACTCGTTCGCCTATCTCTAGCGACAGCGTCTTAGGTTGACTGATTGAATCTCATATTATAGCGTTATTGAACTTTCTGATGTAGATTGAACAACTCGCCTAGGCTATGCGAAGCTCTTGGGTCAGGCGTGAAGGGCGTCCTGGAGTGATGAACCTGTAGTTGCATGTTCCTCTATCGCCATCACACCTTGCCTTCGTAAGAAGACTGTTTTACCCGGACCTTATCGTCCCCATTTCCCTAGAACCTAATGTTTGTTGAGATTTGGTTACGGAGATGTAAAGACCAAGCCCCTGAAGCGAAGCGTTTCCTCTAGTATAGGAGACTCTGCAAATTGAAAGTGGGAGTACCTTGAGTTACACGAGCACATATTCTCGAAACGGCTGTTGGATTGGAAGATTGTACTGAAAAGCGAGAGATCTTAAAGAATATGGGGGCGAATTGCTAGGCAGATGCCTCGAGGTCTAGAGACGGCCTGTCCACACCAGCTATATCCTTTGAAGGCACACGCCCCTTAGCACAACAAAGATAGCATATGGCGCCTTGGTTATATAAGATGAAAGATTAGAATCAGGCCTTGAGAAAGGAGCAGACCCATCTGATCTTCATAGGGCTCGGACGGACGAGTTCGAGGCGGAACTTTCTTCGTTCTCTTCTATTCATACGCTTGTGACCCAAGTAGTCGGCTTTATGTTTCATTGCAATAGATTATGCAATGCCAGTGGTCCCAGAGAATGGAGAGAAATTATTTAGTGGTCACACAGGCATAATTCAAATCGAGACAAGTCATTTCGGCGGCGATGCATATAGGCGTCAAGCTGGATTCAAGCTGCGACTTCGCGTCGGCGTCTACCGATAACGCTCCCTAAAACATCGACGGGCCGGGAGTAATGGTGCCACTCGCACTTGTTGCCAAAAAGCACCCCAGGACCGATCCAAGGAGGGCAGTGTGCTGATCATGGGAATTTACCATGTGCCGCTGACTCGGGCGTAGAGCCGTAACGACAATCACGGTAACCACCGAGTGACTCGATTCGAACCGTGACGGTACCAATCCCCACAAGCCTAGTGCCAGATGCAATACGGAGATGGAAGAGCGCACGATGGCTCTGCAAGTGATGCTGGGAGATTGCCCAACGTGGTTCGTCAAGTCGCATTCCCTGGAAGATGTCCTCGGCGGGAGATACGCCATCACAACTAAAGTCAGGTTGGCGACCGTTCGATGCGCATGTGCAAAAGAATGCCAAAAGGAGCCATGCTAGACGAGGGTCTGTACCGGGGTTGATCGGGGCTGCGGCAGAGCCTCCGCTGGTCCCGGCGATCGGAGTGCGGCTCCGACTTCTAGTCCCGATTTGTCCGGTGGATGGACCCGTCGGCAACGTGACGTCAAAAACATGCGCGTGACGCATTGGGGACGGGAAATTTCCTCCGGAGAACGGCGGGTACAGAAGTTGATGTACGTCCTCAACAACCGCTGCGCAACCTACACACGATAGCATAGGAATGTATCAGTGTAAACGTGCGAGCGATTCAGCCTCTGTAGACTAACATGAATACGAGTCATAAGAGCCCCGACATCAATCAAAAAGACATTACGGTCGGAAAGGGGGGAGCTGGGGAGCTCCACGATGCCTTGGCTGTCAACTTTGTTTAGTTTAGCGGCTCCCCGATCAGACAAGGGGATGCAGGCCAAGCTGTGGATGGTCGACAACCTGTATTATTACTTGTTTCAGAATCCGGTGTCAAGTTGTCAACGGGTACCCTTGCCTTTTTCTTTCCTCCAGATCTCGGCAACTTTGGGTTGAGTTGGTGCCAGCGGGGAAATCCTTTGGGTTTTCCCTGTCTCCCACACGGCTTCTATTTTTGCTGCACGAGTTCTCATCTTTCTGCACAAAGTTCATCCAGCGTCCTACCATGTTTCGACGCAGATTGCCAGTCTCATGCCGTCCGTCGTAAGGCTGCGTTGATCACGATTGGCAGCATTTCTGCCTCTCCCAAGGTTCATGCCCAGGAGTGCCGTCCAACAGATCGATGACTTGCGTCTCCCATCTCCCTTGCTGTGATCATCGATAGGCTATCTCGATACGAAGACGCGATCTTCAAACCGGATCGAACTTTGGAGGCGTTGTGGCGGACTCCGTACGAAGTGGGGAGATGGCTTCGCTCGACCATCTGGCATCATCGAACCTGGTTAGAATGATATTGTGCACGATCGCCTTCGCCGGTTGTCGGTGAATTGCTCGGTGTTCTCTGTACACTTTAACTCTTGGCCTCGCCTTCCAGGGAGGAGTGCACCTCCTCTCCTCCTGCAGGAGTCATGGTAGAGCCAGAGCCAGAGCCAGAAGAATTGACTCGAGCAAACTGTGACAGGATAATGCTGACAGCAGCCCCAGCAAGTACGTCCATTGATCGTCTGAAACCTCGGACGACGGTTGACAGCCTTCAAAGCAAAGAAGCTTGTCAGCACGAGTTCAGACGAGAATATTGACCGGGCTTTTTGTTGATGGCCGTGTTGACGATCTATCGTGCGGCGAACCGCAAGAGTCGCAAGAGATCCCGGCAATCAAGCAGATAGGGTCATGTTGACCTGACTGACCGTCAACGTCTCCTCAGATGTCGTTGAGGTGCTCGGGCGGGTAAGAAAGCGTTGGATCCACAAATTTCTTGTTCTTAAGGTACCTACCTACCCAAGGTACCTTAGGTTGTTCTTGTTCATGTTCAACATCACGGGTACGTACCTCAACTTGGACCTCTGCCCGCCCAACTACCTAGCTACCTACCTCAATTCACCTTGCACTTTCCTATGCACATCTACTCTAATCTCTCAAGGTACCTTAGCAAGAGAGCCGTTACCACATCAACCCTTCCCGTCTAGAGATCTTACCACTCAACTCTCGTTCCCATTCGTGAATGTCGTCTCGGCGTCTACGATGCCTTCGGCTTCCCTGGCAGACTCCATTGGGCCACACCGCGCCTGCGGGAAGGTGCAGCCCAGTGGAGGAGGCTTCAAGGTTTCCACCTCGACGATGGATTTTGCTGGGTCTTTCTCCCTTGGCGGAAGCGCCATTTTGGAGGTGAAGCGCTGGGCGTACTGGCGAACAATTTCCATGTATATACATATCGTCGAGTCTCTTCCTCTGCCTCGCTAGTTCGCTGTGCCTTTCCTTTCAACGTCCCTTTTGGCGGATGTCCCAGAGCCTGAGCAGTCTCTTGTTCGTTCCTTACACTGACCTCGCTCTCTTTTCGATGTGTTACATCTAATTCACGAACACGTCTCTTGTTTTGCGTGATAATCGCAGCCATTCACTACCAAATACACTCCTTCCGAGTACCACATTCATTCATTCATTCATTCCGAGCACTTCAGCTCGAGATACGCAAATACGCTGAGCAAACATGGTTCGTTCAACTACGATCAAGGCACTCGCTGCTACCACCCTCTTTCCACAACTCTCTTCCGCGGCCATCACCGCCTGCCCCAACGACGAGATCGTGTGGATCACTCCCATCGGCGTCAAGTACACCGTCTGTCCCGGCTCCAACTACCAATATGGAGGCAATAGTCTACAGTTGGTCAAGGATGTCAACACCACCAAGGAGTGCGTCCAGATCTGCGACACGGACGCCCGTTGCTACCGTGCCGTTTACGACAAGAAGGACAGGCTCTGCCACGTGAAGGACAACAAGAACGAGATGAACTGGGCCGCCGATGACCGCTTCGAGGCCATTCGCATGACCAACGACATGCCCGAGGGCACCTTCATTGCCACCTGCCCCTTTGACGAGGAGCCTTACAATGTCCCAAATACCAACGCAGAGTACCGCGAGTGCCTCAACACCGACTACACCGGCAACAGCGCCAAGCAAGTCAAGGATGTCACAACCATCCAGGCATGTGCTGAGCTCTGCTCCAACACCCAAGGCTGCAAGAAGTCAGTCTTTGACCACATCAACAACGTCTGCCATATCAAGGGCGCCGAGCCAAACAACTCGCTCTTCTGGGTCCAGAACAAGCAGTTCACCACCATTCATGTTCCCGAGACCTATGAACCGGCCACCGAGGGCAAGTGGGGAGACCTCGTCCGCCTTCCGGTGATCCCAGTCGCGGCTTACATTGTACCTGCCTACCCGCAGCCTGACAGACTGCTGTTCTTCTCCTCTTGGGGCAAGGACGCATTCGGTGGTGCTTCCGGCATGACGCAGTATGGTGACTATAACTTTGCTACCGGCGAGATTTCCAACCGAACCGTCACCAACACCCACCACGACATGTTCTGCCCTGGTCTGAGCCAGCTTGAGGATGGTCGTATTATTGTCCAAGGCGGTTCCGATGCCGAGGCTGTAAGTATCTACGACCCTGCTACCAACGAATTCACCCGCGGCCCAGACATGAAGATCGCTCGTGGCTACCAGACTTCCGCCACTCTCTCCAATGGCAAAGTCTTCACCATCGGCGGTGCCTACTCCGGGCCCCGTGAAGGCAAGAACGGCGAGATCTACGACCCCGCGGCTAATGAGTGGACTCTGCTCAATGGCGCCGACGTCAAGCCCATTTTGACCACGGACCACGAGGGCATCTGGCGCGAGGACAACCATGCCTGGCTGGTTGGCTGGAAGAACGGCAGCGTCTTCCAGGCCGGCCCCGGAAAGGACCAGCACTGGTTTGGCACCGAGGGCGAGGGCTCCATCATGAAGGCGGCGACTCGCGACGACGATGACGCCATGTGCGGTATCTGGGTCATGTACGATGCCATCGCGGGCAAGATCCTTTCCGCAGGCGGCAGCCCCGACTACACCAACAGCGATGCCAACAAGCACGCGCACATCACCACCATCGGCGAGCCCAACACTCCCTCCGAGGTTGAGCGCGTCGCCGACATGAGCTTCCCTCGCGGTTTCGCCAACGCGGTCGTCCTTCCGGACGGCCAGGTTCTTGTCACCGGCGGCCAGCGCAAGTCTGTCGTCTTCACTAACACTGACGGCATCCTTATTCCCGAGCTTTTCAACCCCGAGACCAAGGAGTGGAGGCAGATGGCTCCCATGGCTGTCCCTCGTAACTACCACTCCGTCTCCATTCTGATGCCTGACGCGACTGTCTTCACGGGCGGCGGCGGTCTCTGCTACATCCAGACAATTGGTGCCTCCAGCGACAATTGCGACAAGACCGTCGACCATGCCGATGGCGAAATCTTCCAGCCTCCTTACCTCTTCAACCCCGACGGAACACTCGCCGCGCGCCCTGTCATTTCCGCCATCGGCACTGATTCCGTCAAGGCTGGTGCCACGATTACTTTCGCGGTCGAGGGTTGCGAGGGCCAGGGCAAGGTCACTCTGATTCGTACAGGCTCCGTCACCCACTCGGTCAACAGTGACCAGCGCCGCATCCCCCTCGATGAGGTCGTGGTCGACGGAAAGGTATACACTGCTAAGCTGCCCGAAGACTATGGCATTCTCCTTCCCGGCTATTACTACCTGTTCGTCTCGACCCCGTCGGGCACGCCCAGCATTGCCAAGACTGTGCACGTTATCTTGTAAAAGTGTGTTTGGGATTTGGAATAGACTGTAGACAATAGACGATAGACAATAGACAAAAGCGTGATCTCCAGGACAAGATACCTAATGTATAATAGGAGATCGCAACAACGTATGACAGTTTTGAGACGACGTCGATGAAGAATGAAACCCCGAATTTAGCACATCGTTGTGCCTTGAACTCTGTTAAACTAAGGTGACATCAATGCCACAGGCTGGTGTTGCAGGGGGGGGGGGGGAAGATCAGATATCTCTCCATGGATGAGCATCTCATTCAAGGAGATAAAGAGTACTATGTCTATTTGCGCAAAGGGAATGAAGACTTTGCATATGGCGGGGCCGTGATGCTCTTGAAGTTGTATCTGAGCTGCTCTCCACGCCGGACCGGCCTGGATCTACCTCATCTCGAATACTTTGTACGAGGAAAATAAGAAAAAGGTGGGGGGGGGGGAGGGGATGAGCCACTTCTCTCACGTCCATAAATAAACGCTTGTCTCACGTTTTGGCTCTGTGGTCGTTGTTTCGTTCCAATGGTCAGCAATATCCTGAGGGGGCCTCGAGAGTCTTTGCCGTCTGCTTCACTCTTTCCAATGCAAATTCACGGATGGAAAAGAATGTTTTCCGAAATTGTGCTGGCTGGGCTGGGCGAGAGTTCCTATTACCTACTTACTGCGGGTTGAAGGCGATGACGCCATGCCGCATCTGCCGGGCCCGTCTTTGAGATAAGAGCAGGCTAGGATACCTAGGTACACCTCCTCCAGGATCCAACATCTCAAATGTCAGCGTGGCAGCGAGCCCACTGTTACCAGGATTAGCGGAAATCACATAGGGCAGTAACAGTGGAACCCTTTTCGCGCTAACATCTCGCCAGAGATACAGCGCCTGTTTCAGCGGTCGACGGCGTTGAGCCACCTCCACCTCCACGCCCACGGACCCATGGTCAGTCAGCGCCTTCACCCAGAACTGACCATGTAGAAACCCTACACATGGTAGTTAGTACCCAGACAAGGTTTCCTAACTTACCTACACCTTAATTGCCTGCCCGACCTTTACGTTTTCTATCCACAGGGACCTTGAGCGTGAACTCGAAGTTGAGGTTTGTTGAATCTGGTCTTTCTCAGCGCTATCCCATTCTACCACTCGGTAAACTCACCCCTATGTGGCCGAACATGGGTGGCAAAAGGCACCAGAAGAAACTCACCCATGCATACCGTTGAACGCACTTGCCCCTTCCCGTGCCCAAGAGCAAACGCGAAAGCAGAAGTGCCTTGTCCGTCAGCTGAGAAGAGCTCGGTGTGGAAGTGAGACGCCAATTGGGATCATCCCATCCCCTCCAACCTCCCCGCGCTGAACTACCAAATCCCATACCTCCGGTCCAGTCTCAGCAAGAAACAAGAAACGAAAAAAGACGTAACTTCAATCTCTTCCCCCCTCCCCCCTTTCAACGACCTCGCCCAGTGATTCTGTATTCTGGTGCACAGTTGAATCATCCGTACTCTCCGTACACTGAAGCCCATATACATCTAACCCACCTATCTTCCTAGTTTGCCCACCCGTCACTGTTCCCTCTCTCCCCATATCCACCCGTACCTTCGACGATCTGGAAAAGAGTAAAACAAACAACAACAACCGCAACAACAACAACAAACACCGCAACTCTAAACCACCCTCGTCCTGGCTTTGCCAGTAGCGAACCTCTCTTGCACAACCTTTCCATCCCATCCGCCCATCTTCCCGGGGCCACACGCCTCATCGGCCGATCGGTGACCTCGTGGTTACCTACACCAAACTGGCGCGGCGTGACGATCTTTAGGTCTGACCGACTCGGTACCTGAAAATTGCTTCGAGTGTCCTGTCCCCAAAAAGCTGCTTATCCAACCAGCCTTACTACGACGGTCGAAGCCATAACCGACCAACCTCACCACACTACCCCGTGCTGCTGAGATCGTAGTATCGCATCGTACTTGAGTCCTCCCTAAAACGTGCCTCGGACCACAACATCGAAAAATCCAAACCCCCCAAACTCAAGCACGGTCTACCTAGCACGACAGCCACAACCGCATGCCCAAAACCCAGTTCTCCAACGACCAATCTTCGAGACTTCTTCGACAAAATTCCTCTTCTCCCCTCCTGTCCTCTTTGTTCCCCTATTACAATCAACCTCTCGGTTACTTTCGCAGGGATCACCGAAGTTGATCCGATCTCCAATCTACCGTCAGCGCGCATTCGCGCCTCTCTCCGCCCTTCCTCTCCACCTCCCCCCCCCCGTCGTCGACAATGTCGTCCCTCGAAGCCAAGATAGTCGTCCTCGGCTCCCAGAATGTCGGTAAGACGAGCCTCGTCATGCGCTATTGCAAAGGCTCCTTCGATCCGGCGCAGACGACATCGACCGTTGGCGCGAGCTTCATGACCAAGCGCGTCGTCGACTCCGACACGGATACCGTTGTGCGGTTACAAATTTGGGACACAGGTACATCACGCTCTCCCGCCCTCCCCAGGCCTTACAATAAGGCCCTCCGGCGACAGTAGCTGACTTTGTTTGTCCTGCCAAAGCCGGCCAGGAACGCTTCCGCTCCATCTCCCGACTCTACTACCGAGGCGCCAACGCCTGCATCCTCTGCTACTCCATCACCGACGCCCAGTCCTTCACCGAGATGGGAATCTGGCTGACCGAGCTCCGCCGCAACCTCCCCGGCGACGTTGTCCTCCACGTCGTCGGCACAAAAGCAGACATCGTCGCCCGCGAACCCTCCCGCCGCAAGGTCCCCTTCGAGCGCTGTATAGCATACGTCGCCGAGAACCTCGCCCCAGGCCTGGCCTCCACCCCGCCCCCGACTGCGACCCCCACGGGAATGCCCTCCCTTTTGTCCTCCTCCGACCCGCGGCAGTCCTCGTCCCAGTTACAGAGCCAGTTCGGCGGCGGTGAGCCGCGCAGTCCCTCGTCGAAGCGCAGTTCTGGGTTTTGGGGCCAGGAGGTCGGCTGGGACGCATGTCACGAGATCAGTGCCGAGAGCGGCGAGGGCGTCGAGGAGGTCTTCCGCGTCGTCACGCGCAAATTGGTCGAGCAGAACCGCAAAATGCAGCAGGCTCTGCTGTTGGCCACCGCCACACCCGGTACCCCCGGTTATGAGGCCGGTATGGACGGCGGCTATTTTGACGGAATGAACCCGCGCGGGAGCTTTCGCGTTGGTCGCGACCGCAGGAGCTGGCTTTTCTCTCCTGGTTTCTCGCCCGCTGTCACGGTTGAGCAGGCGGGGACGGAGCAGAACAACCACGAGGCTGCCGCTAAGGGGAGGAGGAAGTGCTGTTAAGCAGAGGCTCTGGAAACGGGCCTTTGACGCGCACACAAACAGCATGAGGTCACGAAGTGAGAGAATGAACGAGGGGCTTGGATCGACGAGACGGAGCAAACCATGGGACATCCGACGACGACGACGACGCGCATCACTTTATCAACTTCCGGCATTAGCGTTTCGGAGACATTCACGGGACGATGGCGGCGGCGGCAGCTGCAGCGCGTACGCAAGTGGCAGTTTCGAACTGGCTCTGAGGCAATTCATCATGCATTCAACAGCATCAGCATACGACAACCCACATCATATTTTGACTGAGCATGGTGCGAGGCGTTTTGACGGTATGACGGGGAAATTTGGAATTAGCAATTGACTTGCTTTCATATGGTACTACGGCACACACGGAATGCGCTTTTGGAATCTTTTGTTTTTGTTTGTTCTTGGGAGGGTTTTGATATCCTATCGCGTGTATGAGAGCGATCTCAATTTCTGCTGCATGATGCACATCGCTAATCCTACGAATTGAATTTTCTTGCTGGGGACAGGGGAAGAAAGTGCGTCTCTCGCGAGAAACCGTTGCTGTTCATTTGACAAGGTATGCTTGTGTCCAGCATCCCGTCAAGACCTGTGGTTTTCTTCTTTTTCGTTTCCCTTTCTATATCTACAGGATCAAACATTTCGGGGATAAGATTTTGGGTTTTTGGAGAAGATGGGAGGTAAATCATTGGCACGGGCATGAATTCATTGGCATTATAGCATCCGATAGCTCCATTTTAATATCACGCACAGTCATATGAGAACTTGATTGCAAGACTCTTAGGCTCTAGAGCCATCGCTCGTCTGCTGCTGCTCTTCCGACTGAGCCTGCACCTTTTTGGACTTGTCCACATCATCATCCACCACCGGCGCGCTGGGAATGTGAATCCCAGCAACCTTGTACTCCAGCCCGACGTACGCGTCGCTGACAACGAGGATGTCTAGCTTCCGTCCCTGAGCGACCTCGGGGATCTTGAAGTTGACGCGGGCTGAGGGCTTTGAGCCAACCGCGACGTTCCGTCCAGCCCCCTGCGACCACCCGGCGCGCTTGACAGCAATGACCTCGTCGCGCGCCGGGTCGGCGAGAACGACGAACCAACCCTCGTTCTGCGGCTTGGGGAAGCGCGGGGCGTAGACATGAGCGTCTCGCTCCGTCAGCGGATTCAGGCGGCGGAGGTCGACGGCGAGGGCGAGAGCCGTCGTTTGCGGAGCCGAGACGGCGAGGTTGGGGAGTTGAGCGACGGCCTTGGCGAAGCGAGGTTGCTGGTGAGGCGGGACGGAGAGTTTCTTTGCTAGCTGGGCGACTTTCCCCGGGGAGCAGCCAAGGGCACCGATCTTGACAAGGGAGAGGTCTGAGTTGTCATTCTTCAGGGTGTCGAAACCGGTGCCCGGGAGGATGGATGCCGGATGGTCGGTTGGCCATCGGGCGGACTTGATGCACTGCAGGAGCTTGACGAATTCGAGACAGCTGGACAGGTGGCCCAGTTCGGTCAGGACGTCGATGGAGGCCTGAATGATGCGAATGGCTTGGTCGAGAACACTGGTCTGGTCGCCGACGTAATCGGTGATGGGGAGGGAGATGCGCGACATGTGTGCCTGGAGCAGGAGGAAGGCCTTGACATGGGGGTCCCACATCGGAAGACCGAAGGAGGTGCCAGGGAATTGGAGATTGCGGGAGAGCTCATCGTTGATGAGGTCTTCGTTGTGGCGGACGGGGAGCTCATCGTACTCGGTGGCGCGGGACATCCAGGAGAGGACGTCGAGGAACGAGGCGCCGGGCTTGGCGTGCTTGACGAGGTAGCGAATGGTCTTGTGTGAGAGGTAGTAGTAGCTCATGATCTTGCCGAAGGGTGTGGGGTCAACGTCGCCGTTGGGGAAGACTTCGACGCAGCTGGAGTTTGCGAGCTCGGTGAGAGACTTTTCAATCATGTCGATCATGAAGTCGTTGGCCATAGTTTGAGCCGCAATGCTGGTGTGTTCCTCGGCGGAGATCTCGAGGCCGTAGTAGGAGGGGTTCTTGTGTAGGCGGCGGAAGAAGAAGGTCCAAGTCAGGTAGTCCAGTGCGTCCTGCTTAGTGACGATGGTCTCGGCAGAGACTTCGGCACACAAGTGGTTGTCGAGGACGGTGTGAAGGGAAGATTCGACGGGGAAGCCGGTGTGGAGGAAGTGCTTATAGAAGTCCTTCTTGGCGTCCTGGGTAAAGATGCGGGCGACGCCTGAATTGTCGAACTGCGGACGGCCGGCTCGTCCCAGCATCTGGAGGACGTCGGTCAGGTCCATATCCTTATAGCCTTCGATCTTTGCGTCGTAGAACTGCGTGCCTTTGACGACGACCAAGTGGGCGGGCAGATTGACACCCCAGGCGAGGGTGCTGGTCGCGACGAGGATTTGGATCTTGTTGTTGAGGAAGAGCTCCTCGGCGAGCTGACGGTCTGACTCGACCAGACCGGCGTGATGCAGACCAATCCCAAAGCTGATAGCTTCCTTCAGAGCGTCGTCCTTGACCCTGGCGAGGTTGAGCTGCAAGTCGTCTTCCACCATGTGGAGGAATCGGCGGGGGTTATCCTCCATGCCGCAGTAGTTGATGAGGTCCTTGGCGGTCAGACGAGTCTGTCTTCGAGACGGGACGAAGACGATGACGGGCTTGTCGGGGCTGTGCGTCTTGACGGCTAGAAACGTAGGGCGGTTCATGGACTGCATCAGCGGGCAGAATCCTCTGGTTTCGGGGAATCCATCAATGTAGAGCTCCAAGGGAACCGGGCGGACGGAGTGTCTGAAGTTGAAGAGGCCCTCCTTGACGCCTAGCCAGTTACCCAGATCTGTTGCGTTGGCGCACGCTGTGGACATACCCAGCAGACGAACGGAGTTTTTGATGGATGCCGCGATGTAGTTCATACGCGAAACGATGATTTCCAAAATGGGGCCACGATCGCCGGCGAGCAAGTGAATCTCATCGATAATGACAAGACTGACTTGCCGCACGTAACCTCTCGTCTGCCAGCTACGAGAAATACCGTCCCATTTCTCAGGGGTGGTAATGATCACATCCGCATCCTTGATCGTGCGGGTGTCTGGAGTGTTGTCACCGGTCAACTCGACCAGCTTGAGGCCGAGAGGATGGGCGAGTCTGGCTCCCCAATCCTTCACACGCTCACGAACGAGGGCTTTCATCGGAGCGATGTAGACGACCTTGGATCCCGGACGCTCTCTGAAAGCCCACCACATGGCCAGCTCTGCTGCGACGGTCTTGCCACTGCCTGTGGGCGACCCGAGGAGGACATTGGCCGGTGTGTGATAGAGTGTGTGGAAAATTTGCGTCTGCATAGGGTTGAAGAATTGAAATCGCTGAGCGTAAATTTCCTCCAGGGCCGGGTTCTTGAGAGCACTGATTGGCAGTGGCTGTAGATTCAGTAGATCGGTATATACGCTTTCCGTGTCAGGTCGAATGAGATGCTGGAAGGATACCGGGGTGACTGTTTCGGCACCCAGCCATCGGTCAGAAACGGCTCGCACGTAGATTTGCGTCGGCAAAGGGTCCGAAAGGGGGATGGTGAAGTTGAGCTCATGGTCATCGTGAATCTTCCTCCTGTTGAGAATGAAGAATTCATGGTGGTAAACCTCCGATGTCTCGGAGTTCTCAACCCAGATGTAATAAGACTCTGAGGTCCCGTGAATGTGGTCGTTCCACTTGAAATCAGGGCAGATGAAAAGCTTTATTCGAAGCACGTCGCGATTCAGAGGGGCGATCTCGGCCTCAATACTGACCGTTGGGAAATTATTGAGAATGTGAGCGATCTTCTTGCCAGCGCTCTGGTTGTGGACCAAAGCGCCTATCTCTGCCGGTTCCATGTCTCTCATGGATTCTACAGAAAGGTAATCCTTGGCGTCGAGCTGGTTGAACACGGACTTGGGGAAGTCGAATTGATGCAAAGGGTGTTGGAAGGGCCAAATCCGCTTCTCAATGGACTTGGCAAGGGTTAGAAGAACCAGACACTGATGTCCCCATCTTCTATTCAGGGCAATCATAAACAAGGCTCTGCAGATACGGCCAGCTTGCTGGGCAACATAGTTCAGGTCATTGCCAAGGGCGAAGTCCTCTGGCTGAGCTCTGGAGATGTACGCCTGAAGCAGAATGTTGGTCTTGGCCTGCGGTGTATCGATGCCACCGTCGACGTCGCATGGCACCACGTCGTGTTTGAGATGCGACAGCTCCTTCTCTTCGGAGTCTCTGGATTGGATATTGTCGAATTCTCCACTCATGCTAATCATCTTAAGAATATCGGCCTCGGTTGCTTGGGGGCGCATCATTGTGTTGAAGATCTGGATACTGGTGTGAAGAATGTAATACTGACTGGCAATGCGACCGATATCCTTGCTGCGGAGCTCTTCCGTCACCTCGTTGAAGATGATCATCTGGCATTGCTGCAGAGTCCTGGCTGCCTGGATAGCCAGTTGGCGGCGTCTTTGGACGAGAGAAGGGTCATCTCTGATCTCAGCCCATTCGATGCCATAGCTCATCGGGTTCCGCTGCATGCGAACGAAGAGGTAGGAATAGCCAATCCACTGAACCGCCTCGGGAATGGAAGTCACTGTGCCAAGCGCAATCTCGGCATTTAGATTGTCAACAAGCTTTGTGGAGAACTTGGACTCGATCGGCTGTTGCTCTGTGACTGTCGTCAAGTAGTGATGAAGTCTGTCCTGAGTTGTGCAAATCATGCCGATGCCAGTGTCTTCAAATTGTGGACGACCAGCGCGACCAAAGATCTGAAGGACGTCGAGAACACCAAGGTCGACAAATTTACCATCTTGGGCGCTATACACCTGGGTACCCTTGATGACGACCGCAGCAGCAGGCAAGTTCACACCCCATGCTAGAGTTGCTGTACAGCAGAGTACTTTCAGGACACCTTCCGCGAAAAGTCTCTCCATCAGGTTTCTGTCGGAACGAGCCATACCGGCGTGATGAACTCCGAGACCTTTGGGGATCAGCTCTCGGAGATCTCGCGCCTTGGACTGCTTCATGTCCCGCACTGCGTTCTCATAGTTTGGATGACCAGTGGGATCGAGCAGGTCGACGCAGAAGTCTTCGACGGCCTTCTCGTGAAGCATCTTGGCCGTGAGCAGAGTATCTCTGCGCGAGTGGACAAAGACCATGACTTGGTGATCCCTTTGGAGCATGTCCCTGACTTTTTCGAAGGCGACCTGATCCAGATTTTCCTTGGACTGTTTCGAACCAGCCTTGCCCTTGACACCAATGAAATGCTGTTCCAATGGCACAGGTCGGAAGGATGCATCAAAGTAGAACAGGCCTTGGTATCGGTTGACCTTGAGAAAGTCGGCCACGTCAATGTAATTAGGAAGTGTGGCACTGAGGCCGACAATGCGAATCAGGGACTGAGTGCTCTCAACCTGACGTTCGGTTCTGGCGACGAGAGACTCTAGAACAGCACCACGTTCGTCATGGAGCATATGAACCTCATCGATAATCAACAAGCGAACCTTCTGAACCAGCTCTGTATCTCCAGTACCCTTTCTCGTCACGACATCCCATTTTTCAGGGGTAGTGACTATTATTTGTGTCTGAACAATTTCGGTTTTTGTTAGATGCATATCTCCGGTGAATTCGCGACACTTGATCCCAAGCCAAGCCAATCGTTTACCAAGTTTATCCGTGATTTCGGCCGCGAGTGCTTTCATCGGGGCAACATAGACAATCTTGAAGTCTTGAGCGTCGACGGCAAAGTCAGAGGCAACCGTGTCTTCAATAGGGCTAGGTGTGCAGTAGTGTCCGATGGTTTGCAGGATGGTGAGCATGGCTGCGTCCGTTTTACCCTGCGACAGGTCAATTTCAATCCAGTAATCTTAGAAGGGATCCAACTCACGGCACCGGTGGGGGCGCAGATGAGCATGTTCTCGTTAGTCCTGTATGCCACCGGGTGGACAAGGCTCTGCATACGGTTGAGAGCCTCATAACCCCTGAAAGTGCCACGGCAAAGACCGTCCATATCGGAGATTTTGACCAATTTCTGTCCAGGTCCTAATACGCCCTTCTTTCCCGCGGGAATGGCGTACTCCTCATACTTGTCAAATTGGAGTCTCTCGCTGCCCTGTGGCAGAGCGTACTTCTTTCCGGAATGGCTGAGAGAATTTCCCGCATTGTAAGACTTGTAGACGTGGGGATATTGAATCTCGTTCGTCATGGCCGGGCCAAGAGCTGCACTTTTGTGTTCGTGATCCTTCCGTCTCAAAGCTTCTTCGCGTTGTGATCTGGTCAGAAGCCGTCCTGGTGGCTCCTGTGTACCCTGAGAAGACACGGCCGTCACGATCTGATCGCGGTGGCCGAGCAGTTCGATGATGAAGTCGAACTCGTCAAAACCGACCAGGTCAGCCAGCTGCGATTGAAGCTCCTCGTCGCCCTTGCCAGAGGTAAGAACACTCAAGACCTGGCTTTGGAAAACGTGGTCCGCAAGACCGTTTTTTGCTGCAATGCCGGAGCACTTGCTCGCAAACCATGCAGTGCCATAAGCGTCATCCCCATTGAGGGTATCCTGAGCTTCGAGCTGGTCGCTACTATACTCATCGTCCTCGTCGTCTTCGATGAAGTCCCAGACGTCTTGTGCACCGCTACCCGACGAGTATCCCTCGTAATCGTCGTTAAGTTCTTTGTCGGAGGGAGGCGCCGATGGAAGCTTCAGACTGGCCAGGGCGGTTTTCATGGCTTCAAATTGAGCCCGCCACTCGGCTTCTGCGTTTTCGAGATCTGCGGGTGCCATATTGGTGATGCAGAACCCAAGGAGGTTGAGAAGTAAGTTCCAGTCGTATCAAGCAAATTATGCTTTCCGTACTAAGGGCACCGGGTTCGATAATGGTGAAATATCAATCTCACCAGTCCAGTGATGAGGCTGAAGAACCCGAGAGAGTCATTCACCGAGTCGCCCGCTATCGCAGAAGTGGGACTAAGGTACCGTACTCAAAATATCCAATGACGTCGGGTTTTTTATCCGGGTAGGGTCTCGCTCGTCCACGCTCCCTGCCACACTATAGTGGGGTGAGACATATATAGTATAAGTTCCTTATATTGCTAATCTACTTAGCGATAACCCCCTTATATAGGGTCGTCGGGTAGCGTAGTATAGCAATCTGCCCCCTATAAAACAAAAGAAAATAGTATCGCTCTTAATACTACTATCCGTTATATAAGCTCTAACTATTATACTCGTGAAATCTATAGTAACTATTATAAAGCTATTATAAGACTATTAAACTTTATTATAAACTTTCTCCGTTATATCTCAAGCTCGTCTACTATATTATATAACTAGGTAAAATAACTTTTAAAGAATAGTAATATACTAAAAATATTAGAAAGGCGTATATATTATTTTAAATCTAAGTAAATTATTATCTTATCGGTCGGGTAGGTATTAGGGTTAGTATATTATCCAACTCGTTATAGTTATAAGTTTCTTCTATAATTAGCGTAATATTTATAACTATTATTAGCTAGACTAGTATCTATTCTATAGTTAGGATATATGTCTTAGCGTTACTAGTAGTATTATTAAATAATATATTAGTAGCTATATCTTTTATTCTAATTAAGTCGTTAAGTAATATACTAGTAGCTATATCCGTTATTATCTTATTAGTTATATTATCCTATTCCTAGATCGAATTATTATTAGAAGAGGGATACCCTATTAGCTAGTCCTACTTTAGGGGGAAAAGGGGATAAGGGTGTTACAGGCTACGCCCAGGTTAAGCCTACTTAGGCTTCTACCTAGGTTTACTACCTTAAGGAGCTACCTAGGGCTTACCTAAGGCTTACTTAGTTATTCCCTATAAACTAGTAAAATCTCTACTAGAGAGGAAAACTTCCCCTTTTCCTCTTTAATTTAAATAAATAATATTATAATAACTTCTTATTAAATAAACTTAGGTCTAACCCCTTATATATTTAAGCTTATTATTATAATAATAATAATAAGTTAAGCGCTACTCCCTATTAGTTAGTAAGATAGTTAATAGTAATATAGTTAAAACTTAAGATAAGTTATTATAAGCTAATTTAGTAGTAGTAATAGAATCCCTCTAGTAATAGTTATAAGAGGTTATATAGGGGAATAGCTAATATATAGCTATATAAACCCCTATAAGTATTACTAGTAAGGTATTAGTAATACCTAGTATAATATACTAGAAGCTACTACCCCTACCCCTAAAGTTTTTAAGTAAGTAGAAGGAATATACTACTTAAGTATAATAAATAAGGTATAAGATTACTATAGATAGGGCGTTTTATACTATAGATATAGAGGTATAATACTTTATTAACTCTTATTTAGATATTATAGCCTAATAAGTAGTCTCTACTTTCTATAGAGCTAAGGGGGGTAAGGAGAAATATAACCCTAAGGACTTTATAGCTTACCTAGACTAGATATATAAGGACTTAAATATCTAGTTATAAGCTATAGCTTAATTATAAACCCTCTATTAGAAAGAGAATAAATCCCTAGTAACCTTCTTATTAAGATTTAAATAAATACTAGCTAATATAAGTAATATAAACTAGCTTAGCTAAGTCTAGATCTTATTTTTAAAAGCCTCCTTTACCCCTAGGCTAAGGGATTAGTTAATTATTATTAACTTACTAGCTAATTATAATAGCTAGCTCTTAAAAGTCTAGAGTATTATATAGAAAGTAGAGCGCTAAAAAGCTACTAGTAATTACTTAGTAACTTACTAGAGACCTATTACTAAGAATACTAAGGGGGATACTAATATAACTAGAGCTATATATATCTTATAAGTTAAGGAAGTAAGATATTATAACTACTAAAACTCTAAATCCTCCTTAGGTACCTCCCTAGTATAATACTAATAACCTTAGAAAGGTATAAGGGACCCTTATACTTATTATACTTATAGAGCTAGAGGTTATATTACTTAGTACTACTCTACTAAGGAGGACTAGCTACTTAGGGTTATAAAAATAAAGACCTTAAAAGAAGAAATAATATATTATAAGGTTATAAATAATTATTAAGTAGTAACTAACTCTTTAGAAGAAAATAAAGAGTTAGGAAAAGACTAACTCTAGAGCGAAATTAAGCCTTAGAGCTTACTAAAGAGGAGATATTAAGTTAGGAAGAATATAAATAGGAATAACTAGCTAATAATAAGCTTATTATTATTTAAGTTAGAGTTAATAGAGAATATCTAGCTTATACCCTAATAGATATTAGAAGTAATACTTATATAATAGTTAACTTTTCCCTAGCTTAATACCTCTGCTTTTTATATATTAAGAAGAGATACTAACTTATAAGAAGGTATATACTTAGCAGATTATTACTAGGTAATATATTAGGTATAATAGCGTTTAACTTAGAAATAAGTAGCTATACCTAGCGTATCTTTATATATATAGTTAATAGCCTAGACCCTAATATCCTCTTAAGGCGCCCTTAGATAGAATAAAGCTAGGTTATTTATAATACTATAGCTTATTAAGTATACTATAGGAGGGGATAAGTTAAGCTATACCTAAAGAATTAAGAAGAAACTCCCCTTATAAAGGAAATAAGGGCTATAAAGTTCCTTAATATACCCTTATTCTCTATAATTTACTAATATTTAATAAGATAATAAGATAAGTACTAGGAGGGTACTAAAGAGGTATTAGTATAAGCTATTAGCTTAGCTAATATTAAGAAAGCCTTAAACCTAATACTAAAAGAGGATTAATAATACTATTTACTAAACTAGGTCTTAAGGGAGTTTCCTAACCTATTTAACTCTAATAAGGCTTACCTACTACCCCCTAGGTAACTAGAAGTAGACTACTAGATTAACCTTATACTAGGACTAGATAGGAGGGGGCTACTACTCCCCTAGGGCCCCTTTTATAATATATTAAGAGAAGAGCTACTAGTACTAAAAAAGACCCTATAAGACCTCCTAGATAAGGGGTTTATTAAGGCTAGTAGCTTACTTACTAGGATATTAATACTCTTTATAAAGAAGCTAGGTAGGGGAATTTACTTCTATATTAACTATAGGGCTTTTAATATAATTATAAAGAAAGACTACTACCCCCTCCTATTAATCTCTAAGATATTATATTAAGTAAGTATAACTAAGTAGTATATTAAGCTAGATATAGTAATAGCTTTTTATAAGTTAAAAGTAGTAGAGGAGTATTAGGAGAGAACTATATTCTATACTTAGTATAAGTTATTTAAGTAAATAATTTACTTATTTAGCCTAACTAGCGCCCCTACTAGCTTCTAGTAATATATTAATAATACCCTATAGGACTTCCTTAATAACTTTATTACTACTTATATAAATAATATATTAATTTACTCTAAGAGAACGAGGGAAAACTATAAGAAGAAGGTCTAGGAGGTCCTCTAGAGGCTAGTAAATATAGGCCTAAACCTTAACCTTATAAAGTATAAGTTCTTAGTTAAGAGGCTTAAGTATATAGGGTTTATTATAATAATAAGAGAGGGTCTCTCTTATAACCCTAAGAAACTCTAAGTAATTACTAAGTAATTACCCCCTACCTCCCTAAAGGGGGTCTAGAGCTTCTTAGGGTTTATAAATTATTATAGTATATTTATACTAGAATATAGGGATATTATTAGATTACTTATATTACTTATTAGGAAGAACGTAGTATTCTAGTAAGGAGATAATTAAGAATAAGCTTTCTTATAGCTTAAGTAGCTTTTTAATACCTAGCTAGTACTCTACTAGGTTAGTCTAGAGGATAAGATTATTATTAAAACTAATTATTTAAGATTTATATTAAGAGGGGTATTTTTATAAGTTAACCTAGAGGGTACTTAGCGTTTAATAGCGTTCTACTTATAGAAGCTCTTACCTATAGAGTATAATTACCCTATTTATAATAAGGAGCTCCTAGTAATCCTTTTTTATTTATATATATAGAGGGTAGAGCTATATAATATAACTACTTTTAAGGTATTAACTAACTACTAGGAGCTTAAATACTTTATAAAGAAATAGCGCCTTATAGAGTACTAAAGCTAGTAAGTAGAGGAGCTATCCTAATATAATTTTATTATTAAATATTACCCTAATAAGGAAGTAATAGCCCCTAATACCCTCTCTTAGAGGGAGTAAGACGCGCTATAAGGGTAAGATAATAAGTAGAAGTAGGGGAGGGTCTTATAACTAATACTAAACTATACCTACCCCTATAGGGACCTTATAGTTAGCCCCTTAGTAAGTAGAAGTTAGAAGAGCTATATTAATATCCTAGATACTATAGTCTTTAATAGTAACCCTAAACTATAAGCGCTATAGCTAGAAACTATAAAGAAGGATATAATATATAAAGCTATATATTATATAGTTACTTACTAGCTCTAGAGCTTCCTATTAGATATAAAAGCTAAGGTTTAAATTAATAAGTATAATATTAATAATTAGGGGAGACTAATATTTAGGGGGAGGCTATAGGTACCTAGCGGGGAGGATAATAATAACTTACTAGGGGAGCTCTATATAAAGATTATCTAATAGAGCTATAACTTAAGTATAACTACCTACCTAAGCTATAATAGTATACTAGAAATAGTAAGCTAGTAGTTTTATTAGCTAGGATAATTATAAATAGTATAGAGATTTACTAAGAACTATAATATCTATAGAGAGATATATATCTAGAGATAAGCTAAGAGGGGCTTCCTAAAGCCCCTACTAATACCTACCTAGTTATACTTAGACCTCTTAATAGACTTTATTATAGACTTATTACTTATAAAGGATAATACTAGCTAATACTTATAAGTTATAATAGATAGGCTAAGTAAGTTAGTAATACTAGAGGAGATAGGTATTATAGAGGTAGAAGCTTATACTTACTAGTTCCTTACCTCCTACTTCTAATTCTATAAGTTCCTATATAGTATTATTAGTAACTAGGGGTCTAACTAAGTAAGCTACTTCTAGGCTAAATTCTACTACCTTACTAATATAGGGAGGCTATTAAGTACTATATACTACTTATAGATTAATAATAATACTAAGAGGTAGAACTAGGAGATATAAGCTATCCTATAGGTATTTATAACCTAAGTATAGGATAACTAGGGGTAGCTCCTACTTATTACCTAGCTAATGCTCTATAATAGGGTTAGTAGTATAACTAGGCTCTTGCTATTCTTCTTAAAATATAAGTACTATACTAACCCTATACTTATAGTAGATAATATAATAGAAGAAGCCCCCTCTAGGGATATAGTAGCTACCCTCTTAGTAATAAGATTATAAGAGGTAGTAGACTTTATCTAAGTAAGTATTATAACTACTTAATAATATAGCGAGGAGAATATAAACTAGTATAGAATACCTATAGAGGAGTACTAGATAGGTAATAAGGTTTAGCTTTTAATAGCTAATTATAAAAGCCCTAGGCTTAGTAAGAAGCTATTATAGTTATACTATAAATATACTATAGTTAGAGTCCTAAGCCTATATATCATTAAGTTAAATATACTTAGTAATATCTACTTAAGGTTCTATATAGACCTCCTCTAGAGGGTACTAGAGGACCCCTTATTTATATAAATAAGGATAGACCCCTAGCTACTACTAATTATAGCTAATAATAGCGAATTTAAGTAATATATAGAGGAGATATATATAGTATAATAGAAAGTAGTTAGGCGAGAGTAGAGGCGCGAGGTCTTAGTTAAGTAGGAGGGGTATATAGAGCCTACCTAGGAGCTTATAAAGGCTATTATAGAGACTACTATAGTAAATAGGTATAAAGCCCTATATAGACTAGTTATAGATAATAATAATAACCTAGCCTATACCTAGGGGGGGACTAGCTAGGAGGGGGGATAGTATTATAAGCTACGCCTAGGTTAAGCCTACCTAGGCTTCTACCTAGGTTTACTACCTTAAGGAGCTACCTAGGGCCTATCTAGGGCTTACTTAGTTATTCCTTATAGATTAATAAAAGCTCTACTAGAGAGGAAAACTTCCTCTTTTCCTTTTTAGCTTAAATAAATTATATTATAGTAACCTCTTATTAAATAAACTTAGGTCTAACCCCTTATAATAACTAACTCTTTTATAATAACTAGAGAATAGTCTAATATACCTATAAATAAATAATTATTCCTATCTTATAAATTTTTAAATACTTATAGGTAGTATTTAACTTTACTTATATAGCTATATTAGAGTTCTAGATAACTATTTAACCCTAATATCAATATAAATAAGCTAATAGTATAGCTAAAGGCTTACTATCTTAAGAATAGCTTAGCTAAAGTATATTAATAGATAATTAAGAACCTAACCACTATATTATCTATAACCCCTCCTAATAATAGGTATTCTAATAAAACTACTAATCTCACCCTTCTTATATTAACTTATAGTATATTTAATAGTTCTATAGCTATATTAAGATAGCTAATATAATTAAAGTAGGATTTTAAGAAGGTTAGGTATTGCAAGGGGTTAGACCCGAGTTTGCTTAATGAGAGGTTGCTATAATACTATTTATTTAAGCTAAAGAGGAAAAAGGGGAAGTTTTCCTCTCTAGTAGAGATTTTACTAGTCTATAGGTAATAACTAGGTAGGCCCTAGGTAGGCCCTGGGTAGCTCCCTAAGGCGGTGAACCTGGGCAGAAGCCCAGGTAGGGTTAACCCGGGCGTAGCCCGTAATAGGTATAAACTTAGAAAACTTCCTATCTCTTAAGTCCTTAGAATAATTAACATATAATATAAAGGAGTAGTAGTAAAATACCTTAATAACATCCTATACCTAGTTAATATTATTAAGAAGGCCTCTAATAACGCTACTAATTATTCTAATTTAGCTATTATTAAGAGCTCTCTAAAGGAATAATTCCTATCCTAGGTAGTAGACCTAGAAACTAATAGTAATAATATTAATATAATAAAGAGAAAGATAATAAGGTATTACTAGCCTACTATAACTAAGCCCTATCCCTTTTATATTAAGCTAGTTATAAAGGTATAAGTAACTAAGTGATACTTACGAGACCTAAGGAGACTATTCTAGTTAGTATTATTTACTAATTTATATAAAGACTAAAAGATATTAACCTTTACTAGTAGGTATTAAGTATATTAGTAATAGTATTAAGTAGCTTAAAATCTACTTACTGAATTATCTAAGACACTCGCTAGATATTAGAAGAATAAGAAGCTAAAGAAAAATATAAAGCTAAATAACTCTATTCTTAGATCTTAGAGGATTTAGTAGCTTAATAGAACCCTAGCTAAGATATAAAATAGATTGTAGCCTAATAGCTAGCTTATATATATTTAAATTATCTCATATAAGCTAACTATAGTAATTACTATTCTATATATCTAGTTATAATAATTCTATACCTATATATTCTATTTTATAACCCTCTAATAGTTCCTACTTAGGGCTATAGTAGATATTAATTATATTTATATAATAAGAATTATAAATAAAGCTATTAATAGCTACCTAATAGTAATTAGTAGTAAGGATATAATAATCCTAGACCCCCTCCCTATAACTTATATAATAATACTAACTACTCTGAGAACTAATAATAACCCTACTAGCCCTAGAACTATAGAGCCTATTAGGGAGGTAATAATATAGGAATTAACTTTAGCTAAGAAGATAATAATCTCTCTAAATTACTAGATTAAAAGAAGTCTACTAATTTATAGAAAATAGTTTAGAACTATTATAACATAGGGAAGTTTATTATATTACTAATAGCTAGATTAGATATTAATATCCTAATTACCTAGAACTACCCCTAAAGTATTAATTACTATAAGAGTAAGCTATTATAAAGGCTTTAATCTTCCCTTATAACTATAGTTTTATAGGAGGTATTTAACTACTAAGGGGTATTATAGATATTTATTCTATATAATTATACTTCTTTTATAAGTTTAATAATAAAACTACCCCTATTATAACCCTAGATAAATCTACTTATAACCTATAGGATTATATTAATATTATTATTAGAGGATATAACTATATATTTATACTACTAGAAGATATAATAGACCTAGTAACTCTATTAACTAACTAAGAGGAATCTTATATTTAGGAAGAGGTTAAGTCCTTAGGTACTATAAATCTATTTAACTAGATAGGATTAGTTCTAAGAATTATATATAATAAATCTCTAAAGCTAGATAGGAGAGTATTAAAGATTAATATAATAATAGCTTAAGCTAGCTTATCTAATTCTTAGAAGAAATAAATAGAAATAATATTATAATACCTAGCTAGCTATATCTAATAGGTTATAAAGGTAACTAAACTAACTAAGGGGAAGGCTATATAATAAGCTAGAGTGCGGCGCGCGTCCGACTTTGTGATGTTCAGAGGGTTTGCTTGCGAGTAGTAGGAATGTATAGGGTTCCTATATTGTTTTCCTTAACTAGTAGAGGGTATAGGTTAAAATACCTATATAGTGTTTCCCGAATTATGCCTGCGAACTAGGTGAATTTGTTGTAGTCTTTTTGCAAAGGGGCTGCGGCGTAATTCCGAACTTAATAATAAGCTAGAGTTATAAGAATTCCTAGATCTAATTCATAGGAATATATTAGGATTCAAGATATTATAAATACTAAGATAGAGGGCCCTAATCCTATTAAAAAATAGAAGCTACTCTAATAAGCTAGGTTAACTATAATAATAACCTGCGAGGCCTCTGGCCACTGCATAGTGATTTTACCTGCTTAAGTGCAATAGACCTTCTAACTCCGCGCCTCCTAACAATATACAGCCTTCGGTCATGTGATTATAACTCTCCTAACTATAGCTATACTTATATATACCCTACTAGATAGCCTCACGATCTTTGACTTTATATTAATAATAACGTGGTTTTTAATTATTCAATAGACTACGAAACTATTAACTTTTCCTCTCGCATACTACCCGCGCTACTAATACCGCCTCTATTACCGCTTTATCCGCTAGTAGCTATGCTATCGTTAGCAACGCTCTCTCTATATTAAAGCAGTTAGTATAAGCTATACTTACCGACGTTTACCTAGGCTACCTAGGCTACCTCTGCCTTAGTAATATAGAGGACCTACTTAAAGAAGGGCTACTCTATAGGTTATATAATAACCTACTAAACTTCTACTACTAAGTTTACTTACTTAGCTCTAATATTATTACGCCTTATAGAGTCCCCTATAGGGGTATTAAAGTAAGCCCTCTTAAGGGTTATATTAATAATACGCTCTCTATATATAGCAGAGTAGTTAATAAAGGAGCGGGTTTTATTAATTATATTAAGGCTAAACTCTCTAGTAACCCCCTTTATATTATTTATACTAAAGGGCGTGCCTTGCTTAGGCTTAGTATACTTATATATAGGGTTTAGTACTAATATAGTTAAGGGATAAGGATAAGGAAGAGGGAGAGGTATAAAGCCCTATTTATAGAGCTTCTTATACTTCTAGCTATAAGAACCTCTTAGGAAAGACCTCTTTAGTTAAGGAGTTACTTCTTATATAATAATATTTATAGTACCTTACTAGAAGGTTGACCTTTTAGGTTAAGGAGTTATCTTATATAGTAGCTTTTACCTTTAGTACTATACTAGAAGGTTAACCTTTTAGGTTAAGGAGTTATCTTATATAGTAGCTTTTCTAGGCTATAAGAGCCTTAGTAGCCCGTTTAGCTCTAATATAGTTAGCCCTAGTATAGCGCGCGTCCGACTTTATATAAGGGTTTACTTATAACTAGTAGGAATATATAGGGTTCCTATATTATTTTCCTTAACTAGTAGAGGGTATAGGTTAAAATACCTATATAGTATTTCCCGAATTATACCTACGAACTAGGTGAATTTGTTATAGTCTTTTTGCGAAGGGGCTGCGGCGTAATTCCGAGCTTAATAATAACCTGCGAGGGTAGGCCCCCTATTAATATTAAATAGTTAGCTACTAATATTTAGTTTAAGATTTCACTAGTTAACCTAATATAACTTAGTCCTAAGTTTTTAAAAATATTGCGATCTCTATCCTAGCGGGTAGTTATATATAAGCCTAATTATATAAAGGGAAAAGAGAAGGTTATTACTAACTCTAATATAGCTATTATAATAATAACTAAGAAGTCTAGTATTATAAAGATAACTAATAACCTATAAGTAAATATTTAACTATTCTTAAAAAACTATAAAGTAACCCGCCCGTTCTAGCTAGAATATATATTATTAATACCTACTACTTATTACTATTTACTAATAAGAGCTATATAAGCTAACTAAGGTTCTAAGATAAATATTTTCTCCCCTAGACTTATTAAAGAATATAGGTTTACTTAAGACTACTCGCTAGTATTAGTTTTAAAAGGTCAAGTATAGGAGCTACTAGTAGTTCTATATATAATATAACTTACTTCGTAGCTATTAAAGTAGTAACCTATAATATTAAGCGCGAAATCTAGGCGTATATTTATCTAGGAGAATCTAATTAGTCTATCCTATTACTATTAGGTATATCTTAGTTATATAATATATAAGTAATTATAATCCCTTACGCTAGTAGAATATAGATTAGTGATACCTACTATAGGGAACTAGCTATTTAGATCTTAAGTCCCTAAATATAAATATTAATAAAATAAAAGTTTATTCTCACCCTTATAACTAATAATACTAACTTATTAGAATAAAACTAACTCCTAAATATTATAGAAGAGGTTAATTCTAATTCTAATAATTCTACTAATATTATAGATGTTTTAAGCAAGGCTAATTTAGATTTAGAAAACTAAGATATTAATATTTACTTAGGTAAGTTATTAAAATATAACTAACTAACTTAGTATCTTTAGCTTTATTAAATATAGAATATAAAGCGGGGAGTTTATTATTATTAATTAGTAAACTAGTAATAGATCTTAAACTTAGATTTATATATATATAAGATACTAATATAGCTTAGTTAATATAGCACGCTCCCTAAGTAATAAAACCTAAGAGTATCTAAGAAGAGTATTAATTATTTTAAGTAGTAAGTTCTATAATTAAGAAGTAAGATATTAGTAATATATTACTATAACTTACTAAAGCTCCTCCTTAATACTTTACTAAGCCTATAAAGATAGTATTCCTAACTAAATAATATAGAAAGTAACTTTAGATTAACTATATAACCCCTATAATAGAAGTTAATAAGTAGTAGGATAAAGAACTAATATAATCAGGCCTAAATATACTAGGGGATATAATAGATAAGATTAAATAGGTGATTTTTACTTATTATATTCTATTCTCTAGTTTCCTAAATAACTTCCTAGCTATAGACCTATATATATATTAGGATAGGATAGGATAGACTTAGCTACGCAACGTTTAGATAACACCCTTAGCGCACGGACCCGTTATAAGAAAACTATAGAGTAGAGCGTAGAAGAGAGGAGCGTAGTAGACTAGAAGATAGTAGATATATTATTATAATTAGTACCTTAATAATCCTATACCTCGTTTTTAAGTATTTTCTTAGTAAATCTATACCTAATTTAAATAATCTCTTTTAATTAGATCTATAAATTATTCTATATATCTTTAGAGCTTACTCTTAGTTTTCTTACCTATTAGTAAGTAGAGCTATATTGTTTATTATCTTTCTAGTTCCTATTAGTTCTAACCCTTTCTAATAATACCTAGAGGTAGATTCTTTTGCTCTTTTTAATAGCTTTTATAAGCTTCTTAGAGAGTTAGATATCTTCGCTATATCTATATATCCCCGCTATTAATATATATATATATATAATTAATCTACTTTAAATATAATAATAACTTAAGAAATTTATAAGTAATAAATAATAACGATATAAATAATAATAAAAACGTAGCTTAAAGAGAGGAAGATATTCGCAAACCTATCTTAGTTCTAAGGGAATAGTAATAGCTATACTTTCTTATAGAATTAAAATAAGAATAATATAGACCCTAAAATCCTCCCTTTCTCTTTTTTTTATACTATTAGTAGGTTCTAGCGAGTATATTCCTTTCCTTACCCCCTTATATATTATTATAACTACTATTATTTAACTAGTAAGTTATAGCTAACCTAGCTAAGATAGCTTTATAAAATACTAATATAGAGATTAGTAATCTTACTAAGCTAATAAGTATAGCGAGATTAACTAGATTAGTAACTAGAGACTAATAAACCCCTTATCATTATAGCCCTAAGTACTAAGAGTAGTATACTAATTTTAGAGAGATACTAATATAGAGAAGCTATAAATTCTTCTAAAATAAGACCGTTATTAGGAAGACCCTTTTATATTAAGTAATAAGACTTAAAGTAGATCTATAATAGCCTAGAGTAATAAGATTAAGGTTACTAGACCTTTCTTATATTTATTTAGTTTATTAGTTTATATTATTTCCTTTTTCGTTTTATTTAAAGAAAGTTATAACTACCTAATTTATCTTTCTATTTAGAAGATATTATAATAATAACTTTATTTTATTAATTATAATACTCTATTACTTTAACTATATAATATTGACTTCGATATTTATAGACCTATAAGTATTATATCTTCTTCTTCCTTAGCTAACTTAGATACTAGATCCTCTTCTAATAAGGGAAAATAGCTTAAAGAGAGATTTATAAGAGCTTCGTTTAGCGAGATATAACCTTATACTATAGGGTAGCTAGCCTTTAATAATAATATAGATACGTTTGCGAATCCTATTTCTAGGATAGGAGTAATACTCTTAAGTACTCTATATTACCCTATAGGAAGTTATACTAATTAGGATATTATAGCCCTTACTAATCTCCTTATAAGATATCCTATTATTATAATAATAACTCCCTATTTAACTAGAGCGCCTAAGTTTATAAGTACTAATATCTCCGACTTTATTACTAACTATAAGAGCCTTTTAAAGCTTTACTATAAGACTAATAAAGATATAAAGAATAAGGTCTATATATATAGTTCTAGTAACTATTAAGATATAGTAAAATCTTATATTAATAAAGCTAAGACCTAGAAAGAAGCTAAGGAGAAACTTCTATACTAGTTCGGATTTATAAACCTAAAGTCTTATTAAGATCCTAATAAGGACCTTTAGAACCTAGTTATAGGATCTTATATTAAGGATAATAACCCTTCCTAGGTTATAATATTAATTATTACTATTTAATAGCTTTAATAGAGAGCTATCTAGTATAGAGACCTAGAACTTACTAATACTAAGCTTATTTATATTACTTATTACTATTTTTTAGAAAGAGCTATAAGAGCTATAGCCTAAAGTCCTAGCTACTAGCCTATTAAAGTTATTTTAAAGTAGTAGGTTATAATAGAAGATACCCTAATTAAATAGTTTACTACTTATCAAGAACTTTAATAGTTATCTAGCCTTATTAAGCCTAAACTAATAATAACGCTTTAAGTCCTTATAAAGATAATTCTAATAAGGTAGAGGGCTAAAGCTAAGGAACCCTCTATAGCCTAGACTACTAGGTTAATTATTAACTCTCTTATAGAGAACCTTAGGACCCTAAATATTAATAGGGCTAATTATAAAATAAATAATTAAACCCTTATTAAGAGAGTTATTAGCTAAGAAGATAATACTTTTAATCTAAACGCTATAGAAGCTATTAAACCTTATAAATAATAATCTTAGGACTATTTATAAACTTAATACTAATAATAGTAGTACTTTTACTTATAAGCTAGATATAGGGATTACTAAGGAGGATATTAGTAATACTAGGGATTTAGAAGAGGTAAAGTAAGAGGAGGCTATAGAGGCTTCTAGTAAGATAGGCTACTATAGTACGTACCTTTCTATCCTATAGGGGCCTACTAGTTTTATAGCGCTATTAACTATATCGTTATTAGCTATATTAAATATCTTAAGGCTAGCTAGAATAGGGTTTATTACTATATATCGCCCTATTACTTTATTAGTACCCTAGATATAAGCACTAAGGTTAAGATAGGTATTATTAATAAAGGCTATAACTATAAATTAACTAATAGTTAGATAATTTTAAAGTATATCCTAATTAACGAGGATACCTTTATATACTATATAGTTACTATAAGTAAGTTAGTAGAAAGGTAGTAGCTAAAGCTTCTAGAGGAGGTTATAAGAGTTATTAGTTATAATAAGATATACCCTAAACTACCTATTAGCTTTATAAATTTATTAAAAGATATTACTTAATTATATAGCTTTATAGATACGACGTTCTTTAGCTTTAAGCTAGAGAACTAATATATTAACCTAGTAGAAGATATTACTACTATAGAAAGAGGGAAAGCTAGAGGGTACTATATAGAACCTTATAATACTTATTATTACTAGGCTCCTTAAATAGCAGACCTACTTATAATTTAAGACCCTCTTATTTAAATTACTTAGAGAGTTATAAAGCTCCTAGATAATAAGGAAGATACTAAAGATATTATATTACTAGATACCCCTAAGAAATAAGTTAAGTAGTAAAAATAAGATAAATAAAATACGCCTCGGATTTAATATAATAATTTATAAACTAGCTATACTCTTATCCTTAAGCTATATAATAAAAGAGTAAATAGGAAAGTAGCTATCCCTAAAGCCTTCCTTTATTAGAACTAGCCTAATTAGGATAGAACGGTTTATAAAACTACTAAAGCTATAATTACTAAGTATAAGGATAGATATAACTTAAAAGTATAAGAGGTTTTTATTCCTACTAATATTACACTTCTAGATTAATTTAATAAGATAGGAGAGAGTAATAAGGAGCTATAAGAATAAATAGATTAATAGAATAATAATAAGAACTATTCTAAAAGCTAAATAGCTTTAGCTACTAATTCTATAGACTTACCTTAGGATTTATAGACTAAGGTAATTTAATTTAACTACTATATAATTAATCCTATCTTTAAGATAGGTATTATAATAGAAAATTAGGATTTAGTATTACTTCTATTCCTAAGACGTATTACTATCCTAGACTTTATTATAACCTACTAGTAGATTACTATTACCCTTTATAGCCCTATAAATATATTAATTAGGGGGATTATTAATAATAGCTCTATTATTAACCTTAATAGTAAAAGTTATATTAAGTACCTAGGCTTATAGAGTAATATAGTTAAGATAAATATAGGGATCCGAGGGATTACTAATAGAGAATAGAGGACCTAGTTCGTAAGCGTAATTATAAATAATATTTATATTAGTAGTAATTAGATTTAGGATATTAGCTTTTTTATTTTCCCTAAAAACGCTTATAATAAAGACCTAGTACTAGGAGCTCTTTTTATCTTAAAGACTTAAATAACGCTAGATTATATATAGAACTAGATTATTAGAGTCTTTTAGTCTAGGAATATTAAGATTAATATCCTATTATTTTTTTATATAAGAAACTTAATTACTTAGTTCCTAGAAATTATTACTAAGATAGATTATTTTATTTCTTCTTAACGTTAATATACTCTCTTATCTCCTATAGAGGAGGGGAAATAGAAGCTACTACTAATAGACTTAATATAATAATAAGCTTAGACTTTATAAAAGATAATTAGTAAGTTAATAATACTAAGAATAAAGAAGAGCTAGATATAATACTAGAGAGTATAAGGATATACTAAGATATTAAAGCGATTTAATAAGCTTTTAAAAGCTCTTATAACCTACTAGATAAAGCTAAGTAATAGTTAGACCTAGATAAAGAAGTTATTACTATTTTTAAAGAGTTTAGACTAATTTTTAATAAAATCCTAGAGACTATAATTTATAGAAAAGTTACCCCTAAGCTTAATAAGATTTATAAAGCGATTATAAGTATAGGGTATATAGTAGGATATAATAGCTATAGTATTAATTATTAACACTATATTCCTAGACCTAAGAAAAGAATATTAAAGAAGAAAGTATTTAGGAGGAAGTATAAGTTAGTATATTAGAAAGGTATTAAAGTTATTATAGCTATAGATACTACTATCTCTTATAGTAATTATAAACCTATACTAATAACGCCCGTATTACTAATAGAAGATATTAATATAATATATAAAATAAAAGATAAGAAGATTTAACCTATTAATAACGCTATATTAAATAGTTTAACCCTAGATAGAGACCTAGAGTAGAAATTAAAAGCATAAGTAAAGGCTAAGAAAAATATAATCCTAGATCCTAGCGCCCTATTTATAAGACTAGTTATACTAAAGTTTTTAACTATTAAATAAGGAATAAGGCTTATAAGAGCTTAATAAGAAGCTATCTTAAAGACTATTAATTATCTATAGCCTAAAGAAAAGAAGCTCATTTTAGCTATTCTAACTATAAGAGAGAAAGCTTTAGCCTAGGAATTTAAGTATTATAGCTCTATATACCTTTCTATTATACCTCTATAGATAATTTAAATAATACTATATAAGATATAATAAGTAAAAGGAATCCTAATATTAAGAGGATTAGAGTAGGATATTATTATAATTCCAAAGGATAGACTAAAGAAGGGAATCCTTAAGTAAAGTTATATAGCTTATTATAATCTATTCTTCTTTATATAAAAGAAAAATAATAAGATAAGGCTTATTAATTTAGTAACTAAGATAAATATAGTTATAATATAAGATATAGTACTACCCCTTTTAGTAAATAATTCTTTAAAAGACTTTGCTATATATTAACTATTATTACTACTAGACTTCTTCTTAGGATATAACTAAGTCTTATTAGACCCTATAAATAGAGACTTAATAACGTTTATATTACCTATTAGATTACTATAGATATATATATTATCTTAAGGAGTAACGAACTTAGTTACTTAGTTTATATAGGTTATATTTAGAATCCTATATAACCTTATCCCTAGCTACTATAAAGCCTTTTTTAATAAAATTACTATTAAAGGACTAACTTTATAATATAATAAAGAAGAGATTAAGTCTTATCTAGGGATTTATAGATTTATTTTAGAATACTTATGGAACGTTAATAAGGTCCTAGTTAATTTAGAGCTAGCAGAGTATATAGTAATAGTAGTTAAGTTATAATAAGCCTAGGAAGTAGTAATAATTATTAGCTATATTTATAATACTAATAAGCGTCGTCTAGAGGAAGCGAAGATAGTTAAGATCTATAAAGAAGCTACTTATACTAATTTAATAGATTTAAGGGCTTTCCTTAGGATTATAATATTCTATAGATCCTAGGTAAAGGACTACTCTACTATTATAAAGCTACTTACTAACTTACTTAAAAAAGATACCTTATTTAGCTAGGAGGAGAAGTAATAGATAGCTATAGATATCTTAAAAGTAATACTTATAAGGGCCCTGATCCTTATTACTATAGACTATAGCTCTAAAAGAGGAGATATCTACCTTATAATTAACGCTAGTAATATAAGATAGAGCAGAGTCCTAGGATAATTTATTAATAACTAGTACATAGTCTCTCGCTTTAAGAGTACTACTTAGTTAGGACTAGAACTATTATATAATACTAGGAAGAAGGAATTATATAGTATTCTAAAGGCGTTAAAGAGGTTATATAACTATTTATATAAATAATACTTTATCCTAGAGATAGACGCTTAGATATTAGTTATATAACTTAATAAAGTAGCTATAAACCTCCAAGGAGCCCTTATTATTCGCTAGATTATATAGATTTAAATATGGCCTCTGGCCACTGCATAGTGATTTTACCTGCTTAAGTGCAATAGACCTTCTAACTCCGCGCCTCCTGATAATATATAGCCTTCGGTTATATGATTATAACTCTCCTAACTATAGCTATACTTATATATACCTATAGCCTTATGATCTTTAACTTTATATTAATAATAACGTAGTTTTTAATTATTTAAACTACGAAACTATTAACTTTTCCTCTCGCGCACTACCCGCGCTGCTATTAAATACTACCTCTATTACTGCTTCGTCCGCTAGCTATGCTATTATTAGTAACGCTCTCTCTATTAGTTAGCATAAGCTATACTTACTAACGTTTACCTAGGCTACCTAGGCTACCTCTGCCTTAGTAATACGGAGGACCTGCTTAAAGAAGGGCTACTCTATAGGGTATATAATAACCTGCTAAACTTCTACTACTAAGTTTACTTACTTAGCTCTAATACTATTACACCTTATAGAGTCCCCTATAGGGGTATTAAAGTAAGCCCTCTTAAGGGCTATACTAATAATACGCTCTCTATATAAAGCGGAGTAGTTAATAAAGGAGCGGGTTTTATTAATTATATTAAGGCTAAACTCTCTAGCGATCCCCTCTATATTATCGATACTAAAGGGTATACCTCGCTTAGGCTTAGCGTATTTATATATAGGGTCTAGTACTAATATAGTTAAGGGATAAGAATAAGGAAGAGGGAGAGGTATAAGGCCCTGCTTATAGTAGAGCTTTATATACTTCTAGCTATAAGAACCTCTTAGGAAAGACCTCTTTAGTTAAGGAGTTACCTCTTATATAGTAGTATTTATAGTACCTTACTAGAAGGTTAACCTTTTAGGTTAAGGAGTTATCTTATATAGTAGCTTTCGCAGCACCTTATTAGAAGGTTTAGTAAGGGCGTTACCACGAGAGCCTAAGTAGCCTATTTAGCTCTAATATAATTAGCCCTGGTGTAGCGCGTATCTAACTTTATATAGTAATATATAGAGGGTTTACTTATAAGTAGTAGGAACGTATAGGGTTCCTATATTATTTTCCTTAACTAGTAGAGGGTATAGGTTAAAATACCTATATAGTATTTCCCGAATTATGCTTACGAACTAGGTGAATTTGTTATAGTCTTTTTGCGAAGGGGCTGCGGTGTAATTCCGAGCTCAATAGATTTAAATATTTAACTTTAAAGTATAATATATCTATAGTATTTAGAATATAATAATAGATAGCTTATTATAAAAGCTCTAGGGACTTTCTAATACTATTAATAAGGAAGCTAAGGGGGAGATCAACTCTTAGATTAATTTATAGATCTTCTTTATGAATATAGAAGCTAGTTCTTTCTTTAATTAAGCTTAATACTATAATAATAAGTAATATATAGAGGAGGTCTAGTAGGAAATATAGAAGTTATTAGTAATATAATAAATATCCCGGACGAACTTCTTAATAATTTATAAACCTCTTTAGTATATTCTTAATAAATCGCATACTATTTAATAATATAGAGACACCCTCTAGGAATTTAACTAATAAGGTGTTATAACTTTAAAGCTAGAGCGTTAGATTATACTATTTATAACTACTTACTTTTTACTAGACTAACAAATTAAAAGCTAATATTATAACGAGGTATTAATAATCCTAAGTAGTAGAAGAAACTAATTATAAAAGCTTATAAAGAGAGTAGTTATTAAAATAAATAAGCTATAGCTAGAAAACTATCTAATTACTATATCTAGGCTAGTATATATATAGAGATTAGTAAATCCCTAAAATATTACTCTAATTACTAAAAGAGGAGAGCTTAATATATAGATAATATAAGGACCTATAGCTCCCTAAAGGGACTACCTTTTACTAGGATATTATTAGATATATAGAGAGTAAGTAGGTAATACCTTATTAAGGTAAGGGATCTACTAATAAAATAGCCTAAAACCTACTAGCTTAAGAGAGCGACTTTAGCTAAGATTATTAAGTTTATCTAGGAAGAGATTATCTACTACTATAGACTATATAGCGAACTTATTATTAATAGAGGGCTAGAGAATAAGGATATTATTATCGAATTTAATAAGAAATATAATATAAGGAGGAAAGTAAAATCTATATATAACCTAAGGGCTAATAATATAGTTAAGACTAGTTATTAGCTAATTACTTATATTATATTAATATAAACTAGAGGATAGAGAGATATTAACCCTTAGCTATACCTTCTTACTACCCTATTTATAGACTAATCGAGCGTTTATACTTTAACTAGCTTTAGCCCTTTCTACTTATTATATAGGTTTAAGCCTATTACTTCTATTAAGACCCTAATACTAACCTAGAGGGTTCTTAATTAGGATTTAGTAATAATAAAGGAAGAGGAGGTTTAAATATATCTATAAGCTTTCCTATAACTTAATAAAGATAGAATATAAGCTAAATAAATAATTAATAGTTAATATAAGAAAGCTATAGAATATTATAATAATTAATATAAGAGGACTAGAAGGAAGGAGAGGCTAGAGGTAAGTAATTTAGTACTAATATTTAATATTAAGGGCTCTATTAATAAGGTATCTATTAAAAAGCTTAACTACTAATACTAAGGCCCCTTTTATATCCTTTTATAAGCTCTAAAAGCTCTATTATATTAATTAGTAATATTAGTAGGTAATAAGGTTATTAGAAAGATATTTAGTAGGAATTAACTTTATAAATTTATTTAAGCTCCTAAAGGGTATTAGAAACTAAGTAATTTAGATATTTATAAATCTAATTTAGAAAGAAACCAAATAAAAATCTTCTTAGCGCTAGGGAATAAAGAGTATAATAATTATAAACCTAAGGAAAAGGAGGAGGAACTTATTAAGCTCGGAATTACGCCGCAGCCCCTTCGCAAAAAGACTATAACAAATTCACCCAGTTCGCAAGCATAATTCGGGAAACACTATATAGGTATTTTAACCTATACCCTCTACTAGTTAAGGAAAATAATATAGGAACCCTATATATTCCTACTACTCGTAAGTAAACCCTCTGAATATTACTATATAGAGTCGGACGCGCGCTATACCGGGGCTAATTATATCGGAGCCGAACGGGCTACTGAGGCTCTCGTGGCAAAGCTATTATACGAGATGACTCCTTAACCTAAAAGGTCGACCTTCGAGCAAGGTGCTAAAGGTGAAAGCTACTATACGAGATGACTCCTTAACCTAAAAGGTCGACCTTCTAGTAAGGTAAACGCTACTATATAAGAGGTAACTCCTTAACTAAAGAGGTCTTTCCTAAGAGGTTCTTATAGCTAGAAGTATAAGAAGCTCTGCTGCTACGAGCAGGGCCTTATGCCTCTCCCTCTTCCTCATCCCTATAACCCACGACAAATCCTCAACCATATCAGCACCAGACCCCGCATATGAAAACGCCAAGCCCGCGCGAGGCACGCCCTTCAACGCTAACAACGCGCGAGAGCTCGCCGCATTGCTAAGGCAGAGGCGGCCCAGGCGGCCTAGGCCTATTAGGGCTTGAACGTCGGTGAGTACGGCTTGCGCCGACTGCTTTGACATAGAGAGAGCGTTGCTAATAACGGCATAGCTAGCGGACGAAGCGGTGATAGAGGCGGTATTTGACGGCGGCGCGGGTAGTGCGCGAGAGGAAAAGTCGATAGTTTCGTAGTTTAAATAATAAAAAACCACGTTATTATCGATATAAAGTTAAAGATCGTGAGGCTATCTAGTGGGGCACGTATAAGTACAGCTATAGTTAGGAAAGTTACGATCACGTGACCGAAGGCTATATATTATCAGGAGGCGCGGAGTTAGAAGGTCTGTTGCACTTAAGCAGGTAAAATCACTATGCAGTGGCCAGAGGCCGGAGGAGGAACTTATAATACTTAAGAATAGTAATTAAGAAGAAGAAGAGGATTTATAATATTTAATAATATAATTAAAGTAGTATTTAAAGGATTTAGAGAAAGTAATTAAGGGTCTAAAAGCTAGATAATAACTAGTTATTAAGATTTATAAAATAATAAAGGAGAAAAAGAAGGAGTATATTAAGATAGAAGATCTAGGGGATATATAAGGTTTTATTTATTATAACTTATTTTAATAAATAATTTATAAACTTATTCTAATTTTTCCTTCTTTTTATCTCTTAATTTAAAAGTTTAAAATTCTAGAGATAATATTCCTAAACTTTAGAGATAAGGGTAAGAGATAGTATTAATAACTCCCTACTTATTTAAAGCACGCCTCCTTACTACTATTTAATATAATAATAGCTTAAATAACTTTAATATCTATTAGTAGTTATAATAAGGTAATTAAGCTTAAGAAAGTATAAGGTCCTTAACCTCCTAGTAATAATACTAAAGCTACCCCTCCTTATTAAATAAATATAAAATTAATAACCTAAAGATAAGAGAGAAAAAGAGAAAGGGAAAGAGGGTATTAAAATCATAGTTATTAGCCCTTAGTAGGGATATTAATAGACCTTTCTTACCCCCCCCTTTTTTTATAGAAAGGATTATTACTAATATTATATTACTTATTACTAAAGAGAAAGAGAAGGATATTTATAAAAAGGATTATATTAACTTTTATACCTAGATATACTTTAACTTTAGCTTTATAGACCTATTTATATAATATTCGCTTTAATTTCTTATTAAAACCTAACTAGCTTCTTATTCTCTTTTTTCCTTTTTACCCCCCCTTATATATTATATAAATATATCTAGAAACCCTATTTTCCTACCTTAATATATAATATAAAGCCCTAAGTAGTTTATAATTTCTATAAGGTTAAACTCTAGAGGTAGCTTTATTATAAAAGGGTAATAAGAGTATATAAACCTAGCTTTAGGGTAATATTCCTAGGCTTATTAATAATATTTATTATAAAGGAGTAAGAAGTTAAACTTAGCTATAGCTATAATTATAATATCTACTAGAATTCGGGACTATAAGATCTCCTTAATATTATTAAATTCTCTACTCCTCCTTACTTTATTATTATACTTAATTCTATACCTAGAGCGCTTATAAATACTTAGATTAGTATATAAATAACTCTCTTAAGTTTTATAGAAGAAGTAGTTAGTATAAGGAGTACTTAGTATAGAGATATATTTGAAGTATAGTTTATAGATATAAACGCTAGATATAGGGTTCTTAATAATATAAGCTTACTCTTTATAATAAATATAAGGTACTATATTATAACTACCTTAGGATTAAATAAATAAGCTATATATAGCTACTACGCGCTAAAAGACCTTTATTTCCTATAAGCTAGCGAGGAAAGTAATAGAGGTATAAATAAAGACTTAATAATAGAATTCTCTAGACCTCTTAGTTACCTTAAATATTTATTTAAAGTCCTATTTATTAAGATAAGCCTTCTAGAAAGCTAGCCTTATTACCTTAGTAGTCTTATTAGAGAATATCTATAGTATAAAGGCTACCTCTAAGTATTTATTACTAGGAATATTAAGTTAAAGCTAAATAAGGCTTATAGCTACCTAAGAATTATAATTATTAGCTAGAGGATATAAGGATATTAAAAAGAAGGGAAGGAATACCTAAAGTTAGTTATTAGAGTACTAAATAAAAAGAGGTATATTAGTTTTCTTTCTTTTAAGTATAAGAATATTAGAACTAAGGACCTAAACGGTTACTACTAGTAGGAGATAATAAGGGCGAGATTAATTAGTATTTTTAATACCTAAGATAAAAAAGTTATAATTAGCTATAATAAGAAGATATAATTTATAAATATAAGAGAGAAAGTATAAAGGGGTTAAATAAAGATTAAAGTAGCTAGCTAAAAGTAGTTATTATAAGGGGAGAAGTTAATAATAGAGAATAGAGGAGGATATTTATTTAATTTATAACTAAGCTACTTATTTTAATAGCTATTACTAATTATTATTTCCTTTATTCTTTCCCTATATATAACCGCTCTAATTTATTATTCTATTTATTATAAGTTTTTTATTCTAAGTTTATTTTACTTTATTAAAGCTAAGGAGGGTAAGGGAGGAGAGTTAATTATTCCTTCTATAAGCTACTAATAAATTACTATATTATTAAAGTAATTAGTAGATATAAAAACGCACTCCTTACCCCTTAAGCCCTCTAGTTTCTCTCTCCCTTATATATATATTATTTACTTTTAAACTTAATTTATTTACTAATTATATAATATTAACTACTATACTATAGCTCCTCTTTTTTTTAAATATTACTTCTATTTAGCTCTTTATTCTATAAATTACTTACACTTTCCCTTTATTAACTTTTCTCTTAATATATTATAATATAAAAAGTTATTTTTTATAATAATAAAGCGTTAGATATATAGATCTAGGAGTTAAGATCCTTAAACCTTCCTATCCTTAAAATTAGACTTTTAATAAAACCTATACTTAATAAACTAAATATAAGTAGGTTTTAGGTATAGGGATAAAATAATAGAGATATCCTAGGCTTTAAACCTCCTAATAAACTTAGTTACTAGCCTTAGCTAATTAAATATAATATATACCCTCCGCCTAGGATAGATAATATACCTAGTTAGATAGACCTTTTTAATATAGTATTAAAATATATCCTTATTAAGTATTAGAATAAGACCTTAGAAGTAATAGAGGAGATAATTCGCCCTTTATACTTATAGTAAGTTATAGCTAGTATATTTAATACTATTAATATACTTAAAATAGTAACTCTAATATATACTAAGGATATCTTAGTAGTTACTCCCTATATTATAAGGCTTACTAAGCCTAGCTAACTACTCTACTATAAGATAGTTAGAAGTATAGAAAACGATTTTAAAGATAGAGATATAAGAGATATTATAATTACTTAAGTTAAAACTAAGTCCCCTAATATACTCCTTATTTATCTATAAGCACCTAAGTCTATTAAAGTAGTTATTATAGGTCTACTAATTAACTTATAAAATAGGATAAACTAGTTTTATAATAATTAGTAGTTAAAGAGAGGAGCTAAAAGATAACTATAAACTCTAATATTTATTACTAGGAGCTTTCTACTTAGATATAAAGCTAAGGAAGTTTTAATAAAATAACTATATCTAATAGAACTTCGATATATAAACCCTCTATTATAAGCCTCTAGTCTCTATTTTATTAACTAGCTTAGGTCTTTTATATAAATTAGAAGCCTAATACCTCTAAAATAGCTTATTAAGATAAGGTATTAAGCTTATATTAATTATTTATTAAAAGCTTCTATTAATAAAATACCTCCTAAAGGATACTAAACCTAACTAAGGGTAAATAGAATTCTATATAATTAATACTTTAAATTAAGAGATAAAGATATTAGGAAAAGGATAGGTTAAGAAGATATTAAATATTAGATAGTTAAATATACCCCTTAATTTATAAACCTAGAGGTTTCCTCTCTAAATAAGATAGATATTAACTTATTAATATCTAAAGATACTAATTTATAAACTAATCTAATAGTTTATATTAATCTAGAAGAATTAGATAGAGAGGAAGGATTATTAAAAGAACTAGATATCTAAAATATAAAAAAAAAGGAATAACTATAAGAAGTAGAAGAAGGATTATAACTTATAATAAATAGCTAACTTTATAAAGTATCTTAACTACCCTAGGTCTATAAAACTATTTATATCGCTCTACTTAGCTCCTATTACCCTAAGAGATATTATATTTAACCCTATTAATACCTTAGTAGGATTTAATATTATAAGACCTAAAGGGAATCCTATATTAAATAAAAGTAAGTCTATACTAGTAGTCCTATAGTATATATAATAGAACTAAGAATCTATAAATTACTTAATAACTTAGTATAGAAGAGGGTTATCTATTATAACTTTAGCCTAAGTAGAATATTTATTAGACCTTTATAATATATAAGGGAAGCTAATAGAATAAGAGGAGTTAGATAATTTAGAGGTTATAGCCCTTTTTATATTTATAATTAAGAGCTACCCTTATAATATCTATACTTTAATCTATAAACTAGCCTAGTAACCTAGGAAAGAAATTAATAAGGCTTCTATAGAGCTTAAAAGAGTAGAAGTAAAGAATCTCTAGGATATTACTAGGGCTTTCTTTCTACTAAACTATAGTAATTATTACTAAGCTATAATCTTTATAAACTAGTTAACTAGCTACTACTTCTATTATAACTCTATATAGGACTAGAATAGCAATTAGTAGTTTATTAAGGCTATATAGGACCTTAATATATAGTATTATAAGATAAGAGCCCCTCTATAACTCTAAAAGCTCCTATTAATTAATACCTATATAGTTAATTAGTTTAGTAGAGGGATAGATTTATATATAATCTCTAATATATTAAATAGGCTAGAGCTCTAATTTAAAAAGGATTATTATCTCTATATTTTAGTAGTATAACCTTAAGTAATAATATATTATTCTCTAACTCTAAAATCCCCTTAGTTACTTAATATATATCTATAATTACTATAAAGTTCTATAACTTAACTATTAATAGTAATATAGCTCTATAAGATACCCTATTAAGCTAAGAAGAC
>JAVHLU010000131.1:0-90378 GCA_036785755.1 Colletotrichum ledebouriae
ATAAGGGTTTATTATATATATATACTATATATAATAAACTAGATAACTTACTCTTAAAGTTTAAAGCTTTAAGAGATAGGCTACCTGAATTAGTAATAATAATAATAATTATTATTATTCATTATTATTATTATTATCTAATATATACTAAGTATATATAGAGAGAGTATATTATAAGCTGCGCCTAGGTTAAGCCTACCTAGGCTTCTGCCTAGATTTACTACCTTAAGGAGCTACCTAGGGCCTACCTAGGGCTTACCTAGTTATTCCCTATAAACTAGTAAAATCTCTACTAGAGAGGAAAGCTTCCCCTTTTCCTCTTTAACTTAAATAAACAGTATTATAATAACTTCTTATTAAATAAACTTAAGTCTAACCCCTTATATATTTAAGCTTATTATTATTATAATAATAATAAGTTAAGTATTACTTCCTATTAGTTAGTAAGATAGTTAATAGTAGTATAGCTAAGACTTAAGATAAGCTATTATAAGCTAATTTAATAGTAGTAATAGAGTCCCTCTAGTAATAGTTATAAGAAGTTAAGTAAGGGAATAGCTATTATATAGCTATATAAACCCCTATAAGTATTACTAGTAAGATACTAGTAATACCTAGTATAATATACTAAAAGCTACTACCCCTACTCCTAAAGTTTTTAAGTAAGTAGAAGGAATATACTATCTAGGTATAATAAATAAAGCATAAGATTATTATAAATAAGGCGTTCTATACTATAGATATAGAGGTATAATACCTTATTAACTCCTACTTAGATACTATAGCCTAGTAAGTAATCTCTACCTTTTATAGAGCTAGGGGGGGTAGGGGAAAATATAACCCTAAGGACTTTATAGCCTACTTAAACTAGATATATAAGGACCTAAATATCTAGTTATAAGCTATAGCCTAATTATAAAGCCTCTAGTAGAAAGAGAATAAATCCCTAGTAACTTTCTTATTAAGATTTAAATAAATACTAGTTAATATAAGTAATATAAACTAGCCTAGTTAAGTCTAGATCTTATTTCTAGAGGCCTTCCTTACCCCTAGGCTAAGGGATTAGCTAATTATTATTAACCTATTAGCTAATTATAATAGCTAGCTCTTAAAAGTCTAGAGTATTATATAAAAAGTAGAGCGCTAGAAGGTTATTAGTAATTACCTAGTAACTTACTAGAGACCTATTACTAAGGATATTAAGGGGGATATTTATATAACTAGAGCTATATATATCTTATAAGTTAAGGAGGTAAAGCGCTATAACTACTAAAACTCCGGGTCCTCCTTAGGTACCTCCCTAGTATAATACTAATAGCTTTAGAAAGGTATAAGGGACCCCTATACTTATTATACTTATAGAGCTAGAGGTTATATTACCTAGCGCTACCCTAATAAAGAGGACTAGCTACTTAGAGTTATAAAGATAAAAACTTTAAAAGAAGAATTAGTATATTATAAGGTTATAAATAACTACTAGGTAGTAACTAACTCCTTAGAAAAAGATAAGAAGTTAGGAAAAGACTAACTCTAGAGTAAAATTAGGCCCTAGAGCTTACTAAAGAGGAGATATTAAGTTAAAAAGAATATAAATAGGAATAACTAGCTAATAATAAGCTTATTATTATTTAGGTTAGAGTTAATAGAGGATATCTAGCTTACGCCCTAGTAGATATTAGAAGTAATACTTATATAATAATTAACTTTTCCCTAGCCTAATACTTCTACTTTTTATATATTAAAAAGAGATACTAACTTATAAGAGGGTATATACTTATTAGATTATTACTAAGTAATATGCTAGGTATAGTAATATTTAACTTAGAAATAAGTAGTTATATCTAATATATCTTTATATATATAGTTAATAGCCTAGACCCTAATATCCTCTTAGGGTACCCTTAGATAGAGTAGAGCTAGGTTATTTATAACGCTATAGCTTACTAAGTATACTATAAGAGGGGATAGGTTAAGTTATACCTAAAGGACTAAGAAGAAACGCCCCTTATAAAGGAAATAAGAGCTATAAGGTTCCTTAATATACCCTTATTCTCTATAACCTACTAATACTTAGCGAGATAACAGGGTAAGTACTAAGAGGGTATTATAGAGGTATTAATATAAGCTATTAGCTTAGCTAATATTAAGAAAGCTTTAAACTTAAAACTAAAAGAGGATTAATAATACTATTTACTAAGCTAGGTCTTAAGGGAGTTTCCTAACTTATTTAACTCTAGTAAAGCTTACTTACTACCCTCTAGGTAACTAGGGGTAAACTACTAAATTAACCTTCTACTAGGACTAGATAAGAGAGAGCTATTACTCTCTTAGGGCCCTCTTTATAATATATTAAAAAAAGAGCTACTAGTATTAAAAAAAGCCCTATAAGACCTCCTAGATAAGGGGTTTATTAAGGCTAGTAGCTTACTTACTAGGGTACTAATACTCTTTATAAAGAAGCTAGGTAGGGGGATTTACTTCTATATTAATTATAAGGCCCTTAATATAATTACTAAGAAAGACTATTACTCCCTCTTATTAATCTCTAAGATATTATATTAAATAAGTATAGCTAAGTAATATATTAAGCTAGATATTATAATAGCTTTCTATAAGTTAGGAGTAGTAGAGGAGTACTAGGAGAGAACTATATTCTATACTTAATATAAGTTATCTAAGTAGGTAGTTTACCTATTTAGCTTACCTAATACCTCTCCTAGCCTCTAGTAATATATTAATAATACTTTATAGGACTTCTTTAATAACCTCGTTACTACTTATATAGATAATATATTAATTTACTCTAATAGAACGAGGGAAGACTATAAGAAGAAGGTCTAGGAGGTCCTCTAGAGGCTAGTAGATATAGGCCTAAACCTTAACTTTATAAAGTATAAGTTCTTAGTTAAGAGGGTTAAATATATAGGGTTTATTATAATAATAGGAGAGGGTCTCTCTTATAACCCTAAGAAACTCTAGGTAATTACTAAGTAATTACCCCTTACTTCCCTAAAGGGGGTCTAGAGCTTCCTAGGGTTTATAAACTATTATAATATAATTATATTAAAATATAGGGATATTATTAAACTATTTATACTACTTATTAGGAAGAATATAATATTCTAATAGGGAAATAATTGAGAACGAGCTTTTTTATAGCTTAAGTAGCTTTTTAATACCTAGCTAGTATTCTACTATAAGAGTATAGCTATAGGCCTAAACTAGGAAGGGCTAGAATGCTAAAACGTAGGTATGCGTAGTTATATTAAACTATTGCTTAACCTTCTAAGTCTCTAGCTTATAGAGTTTTCTTAAGGGTATATATATTTATTACTAATTCGCTAACGTTTTACTAATAGCGTAGCTCTATACCCTATACCCGCTATTATTCCTTATAATTACCCCCCTCTCTAAAGCCTTAGTCCCTAAGGTGTACTAGTAGGGTAATATAGCTCTATATTATTATAGATATTATTACTAATTATAGGGCAGCGTCTCTATACCTTTATTATATTACTTACTCTTACCCTCTACGCTAGATCTAAGTAGTTATAGTAAATAATATATTTTCGTTTTCCTAGCGTATTATAAGTATTTTTAAATTTTAATTATTACTATTATTTTTTAATTAGTTACTAATAGTTATATAACTATTTAGTAGTATATAACTAATAATTATTTAGCCTTATTACCTAGCGACTTAAAATATAAAAGGGCGTCTTCTTTTTAAGGTCTCCGACCTAGTTAGATTTTCTCCTCTTTATAATCCTTTTTAAATCTAGCTACCTCTCCTATTTTAGCGCTTATTTTATAAGCCTTTACTATAATTATTAAGTTTTTCTCCCTTTCCTTTTTCTCTTTTAATCTTACTTATCCCCCTTTCTAGCCTCTTACTAACTACTCTCTATAATATCTTATATTATATATATAAGCGTAGTTCTTATAAAATACCTCTATAATCCTAAGATCCTTTCTAGTAACCTTACTAGTAATACTAATAGTAGCTATACTTACAAAATATATTAGGATATTATTTACCTTCGCTATATATATAGCGAGTATATATAGAAATATATCTATTACAACTTTAATAAGAAGAAATATATTACTATAAGTCGCTACTAATTTACTAATAGGTTACTATACTTTAACGTTTTATAGGTCCCTTAGGAGCTTTAGGGCGTAGCCTAGATAACTTAGAATATATTCTACTAGTACTAGATCTAGTAGCATAATAATATCCTAACCTCTCTTTATTATTATTATATTCTAGCTACGCTTAGTAACTATTTAGTAATATAGAAGTATATTACTAAGCTTATCTATAATTCTACTACTAGTAGTAATAGCTATAATATAGAGTAGCTTTAGCTCTAGGAGCTCGCCTCTATCTATAAGTACCTCGCGCTTAATATCCTAGTTTATATAAGCTATTACTCGCTATTCCCTCGCTAATTATATCCTACTAACTATTAGTTTTTAGGTTAGTACCCTTTATAATAGCGTTAATATTCTTTAGCGCCTAAACGCTACCTAGCTACTATATATTTATAATAATAGTCCTATTAACTACCTCTATAATAAGATTAACTACCTACTTAATAACCTTTTAGAAAAGCTAGTCCCTATATATACCTATAAGTATAATATCGCCTTTTTCCCTAGGTTTTATAAGGAGCTTTAAGAAAACCTCGCTAAGTATACTACTAATAATATCCCCTCTTACTTTATTATTATTACTAGTACTTACCCTATCTCCTGCGCTTCCTACCTCTAAACCCCTACTAAGTATAGCTAAAATAGTAGCGAAGAGTTAGTAAAGAAGACTAAGAGAGCTAAGGTTATTATTACTATCTCTAATAGTAATAGTTCTAGTAGTAAGTTAGGTAGTAGCGCTAGTAGCGAGTTAGCTAGTAGTTAGCCTATAGGTAGTAGTAGTAGGGATACTAATAGCGCTAGTTTAGCAACTAGTTGCTATAGTAGTCGTAGTAATACTACTCGTAGTTATAGTAGTTATAGTAGTCACCCTTATAGCTATCCTAAGAAATTAATAACTAATTAGATAGTTAGCTCTTTTCCCCTTTTATAAGATAATACCCCTTTTTACTATAATATTAGTAATAATTCGCTACTTAATTTAATTAATATTTTACTTCTAATTTAAGTTCTATTTCATAGTCTTATAGTTTATAATTACTAACCTATTATAGTAGTTTTAGTAACTAGTTATCCTACTTCTTATAAGCCCTCTTATATTATCTATTAAACTTATAAATAGCCTCTTATATATTTACTAAGCTCTCTATAGGCTCCTATATATTATATTCTATAAGCTATTCTACTTATTTAACTAAGTACTACGTAATATTACTAATACCTTATTATATAATAATCTCTTCTACCTCTTATTCCTCTAGCTCGTTCTTAAGCTTTAGGTATATAAGTAAACCCTCGCTACTTACTTAGCGATTATCCTATAGCTCTAGTAAGGTAACTAAGAATATATTATATATCCTTTAGTACTATAATAATAAATAAACTCTATATACTTATATACTAATTAGTTCTATAATAGCTACTTATATAAACCTAGGCGCTAGCTTTTTATTCTTAAACTAGAAGTTCTCTATTAATAGCCTAATAACTTATCCCTAATAGTAAGTCTACTCCTTATACCTCGTGTTATAATACTTAGCTTACGCCTTAGTAGCCTTCTACTACTATTTCTAAGCCCTCTTATAAAGCCTTAAAATATATTTAATTCGCTCCCTTACGCCTTATATTATAACCCTATTTATAGGGGTTATATATTCTATATAACGCAGGTAGTAGCTATATAAGGCTTCTATTAGCAAGTAGCTAGTAGTACTATAGCGACTATTATTATATATAAACTTAGCCTCGGGTAACTAGATAGCGTATTCTTATAGCAAGTTACTAGTATATACTTATAGGTACTTTTCTAATATCTAGTGCATCCTTTTAGATTACTTATTAATCTAGGGGTAATATATAGTAGAGAGGTAATACTTAATAGCCCTCTTTCTCGTGAATTCCTCCTAAAATTAGCTAGTAAGGAGCTTATCTTAGTTATTAATAATACCCTCTAGGGTATTAAAATAGTACTTAACCTATTTATATATAATCCGCGCTAACTTAGTAGCTATTAGCTACTTTACTATTAAAATAAATATAGTAAACTTAGTTATGTAGTACATAATAACGAGGACTATATTATACTCCCCGCTTTTATACTAATAGCTTAGTAGTAGTTTAGTAATAAAGTCTATACTAATTTCCTACAATAGGTATACTAGTAGGGGTAGTAGGTATAACTTTCTATAGGGCTTATACCTCGGAATATAGATCCCTTAGTATATATAACACCCCGTAACGTAATTATATATATCTATAGCTAAGTTTAGCTAATAGAACTTCCCTAAGATTAACTTAGTAGTCTTATTTACCCCTATATAACCCGCCCTATAGTTATTATAATATTAGTAAAGGATTTTAAGTCTTAGGGACCTCTCCTATAATATCTCTAACCTTCCCTTATAAAATAAGGTTCTATAGCTATTAATTATATAGCCCTTATAATTACTAGCTAGTCCGCGTGCCCTCTCTAATTAGGCCTAGTAATATAAGTTATTAGCTTATAGTCCGCGGATAAGACTTTCTATCGCTTTAGAGGGTTACTAACTATACGCCGTTTTGCTTATTATAAGCTCCCTTATAACTTAGCATAGGATATACTACTATACTATAGTAACCCTAGCTCTAAGTAAGTCTTCTAGGTTAATAACCTCTCGCTAAGTATTCTCTATATCTTTCCCTTATTTTTTAATATTAGGTTATTATAGCTACTATAGTTATAGTAGTATTAGTATACTATAGAGCGCTATACTAACTAGAGACTAAGGCGTCTCTACCCCTAGAGCTATCTATCTAGAAGGGGTATTATTTTATATTAGCCCTTATAATATTAATAAATACTTTTAAGGTCTCTATATTACTTTATAAAATAGTAATACTTATTTAGAGGTCTACTAGTAGGTTACTAATAAATCCTAGCTTCCTTACTAGGGTTAAGAGTATATAATTATATTTTAGCTCTCCCTCTATATAGTCTAGCCTCCTAGATAGCCTATCTACTAGGTTTATAACCCCTAACTTATACTCTAGGTTAAAGTCAAATACTAAGAGTTTATATACCTATCTAGTAAGCCTTCCCTAAAGGTCCTATACTAACGCGCTAATAACTCCCTTTAGCGCTTAGTAATCTATTAGGACTATAAACTTCTTTAATATACCCTAAAGGTAATAAGCCTAGTAATCTAGGCTTTTAATTATAGCGAGAAGCTCCTATTAGTCTACTCCTTAATATTACTTAGTATTACTAAGCCTTTATAAGTAATAAGTAACTAGTTACTACTAGCTATTAATATATTATAATAAGATATTAGATATAGCTTTTATAGAAGTATCTATCTTAACTCTTATTTTATAGGTTAGGTCTTAATATTAGAGAATAGTTACTAAGTAGAAGGTAGCTTAGAGCTATTCGAAGGCCTATTAGGCCTCTTCTAGCTAGTAAAATTCGCTCCCCTTCTTACTATTCTTACTACCCTTTAGTAGGGATATTATAGGGGCTATAATACCTAAATAGCTTATAATAAACTTATAGTAGAAATTATAGAATCCTAGGAAGACTTAGATCTCTTTATATATCTTAGGTAGCTTCTATTTAGTAATAGCTCGGATATAGGTTTAATCTATTAATATACTATTAAGCGTAATAATATACCCTAGGAACTCTACTTATTATTAGTAGAACTTATACTTACTAAGCTTAATATATAGCGCTTACTAGTAAAGCTTATAAAGCACTTAGTAAAGGTCTTTTATATACTACTCTCTTATCTTAGAATAAACTATAATATTTTCTATATAAGTAATATAATAAGTATTTAGTAGCTTAGCGAGCGCTTAGTAAATATACGCTTAGAACGTCGCTAGGGCGTTTATAAGTCTAAATAATATAATAGTATATTTAAAGTACTTATAATAAGTCTAAAAAGCTATCTTCTAGCGGTTTTCTAGCTTAATATAGATATAATAATATATATCTTAAAGGTCGATCTTTAAGATCTATTTCGCTCCCTAAAGCCTATCTAATAGTTTACTAATAAGGGGGAGTAGATATTAGTTCTTTAGTATTACCTTATTAGGGCTTTAATAATCTATATAAAGGTATAAGGATCTATCTTTCTTAGGTATAAAGAGAATAAGGGCGCCTACCTCGCTTATTAAGAGTTAAATCTACCCTATTACTTAGTTATTAGTAATATATTAATAAAGCTGCTCTAGCTAGTATTTATTTAATAAGTAGATAGGCTTATATAGAGGTTTCTTCCCTTTAACTAAGTTAATAATATATTTTATACCCTCTAGAGCTAGGTATTCCTTTACTAACTACTTATTAAATATTACTTATTTACTAAGTAGCTCTAGTAATAATTCTACTTTACCCTCTAAGGCGTTCTCTTCGCCTAGGGCTTCTATTAGTAGCTTATAGGGGGTAATATTCCCTAATATATATATAATATAAGCCCTCTAGCTATTCTTAATAACCTCTTATATAAATACTAATAGCTTAGTAATACTAAGGTACTTATATCCCTAGGTATTTATCTAGGTATTAATTATAATACCCTCCCTTCTTATAGAGTATTATAATAGGAGGAGGTCCCCTGCTCCTTTAGAGCGGGGAGCCTTAGTAAAGAGTTACTATATCTTCCTTAGTTATCCCCTTAAGTTAATAAGGAAGAAGGTTAACTAGTATATATTCTAGCTTATTATAGAGGATTTATTAAACCCCTCTAATATAGGGGCTCGTACTACTATAAGTTATAATTATAGGGATTTTACTAGTTAACTACTAATAATCTTAACTTAGGAATAGGAATCTATATCTATTATTACTTCTTATTTAGTAATATTCTAGAGAATAATTACCTATCCCTTTATAATATCTCCCCTTAGGAAAGTATTTAGTTTTAATATAAGTATAGGGGTTACTAGTATAGTCCCCTAGCCTATTTATTTTCTAATAGGTCGAGTTCCTTAACCTCCCTTATAAATTAGATTATATTAACCCTTACCTTCTTAGTAAACGCTTAGTATCCTACTAGTATTTTATTTATACTTTATTATTTATCTAAGTAGTTTACCCTCTTATACCCTTTCTTCTTATAGCTAAAGTATACTAAGGGGTTAGACGTTATAAGTTATATATTAGAGCTAAATATAAGCTAGCCCCTATTAGATCCCTATAATATACTACTAACTAATTAGTAAAGAATTAAGCTCTAGGAACCTCGCGTAGTTTTATAGCTAGAGCTCTACTAGCCCCCCCTTTAGCTCGCTTTTACTATAGGGGGGACCCTTAGTATATACTCTTCGCTTATATATTACTTCTTACTTTCGATCTATAAGGTTTTACTACCCTATTAGTAATATATCTCCTATAAGCGTTCCGCTTTTATAGCTATATCCCTTAGTCTCTATATTTAAACTTTCTAATATTTAAGCTCCTTATATAAAAAGGGAGCTAGTTAGAAGTATAGTATATAGGCCTTAGCTTTACTAATTTCTATACTAACTATACCTAAGTTCTAATATATTACTAATTATTTAGTAAAGAATTATATTAGTAACTATATCTCTTTCTACCTTATTATATCTAGCTTTTTATAATACTTCTACTCTTAAAGCTCTAGGTTAATATATTATTAGTAAATAAATACTATAAAGTTAGCTTAAGCTAGGTCTCTTTCTAGCCTAGCCCTATAGTATTACTACTAGGTCTATAGGGATAAGCTTATCTTTATAAGTACCTATTAGATCTATTACTCTAGTATACTTCTAGTATATAGTTAGTATTTATCTTTAACTACCTAGATCTAGTTACTAACCTAGTTTATAGTAAAGTCCTTACTTATAGTATAATATTTATATATAGGGGGTTTTTTATATTCTCTTTATAAGTACCTCGTTACTAGGCGGTTAGTAAGTTCTTATAATAGGGTAGTAGTTTATTCCTTATGCTATTACTATTATAAATATATCTGCTTTATAAGACTCTCTTATTATCTCTATAATAATCCTATTACTTAGGTAAGGATACCTAAGACGCTAGCTTCTTAGGGGGTCTTAGGTAGGGTGCCTTATTAGCTACTACTCGCTATTTATTTACTAAGCTAGGGTAGGTCTAGTTACTCTAGCGCTATCTAGGACTAGGCCTACCCCCTTAGGGTTATCTCTCCTATTATATTATCGCTAGGGTTATCTATCCCCTTATTATAGTATCTATACTATATTCCTTATATCTTAGGGCTTAGCGAGCGACTTATATTATATTAGCTAAGACCCTATTAGTTATATTCTATATACCTAGCCCGGAGTTTATTATAATTAAACTCTATTACTAATTCGTTAGTATATTATTACTAGTTCGTTTTAAATATTCTAACTAGCGTTAGTTTCTTAAATTAAAATAGAAGTAATAGAGTTATAAGAGTATAGCTATAGGCCTAAACTAGGAAGGGTTAGAATACTAAAATATAAGTATATATAGTTATATTAAACTATTACTTAACCTTCTAAGTCTCTAGCTTATAGAGTTTTCTTAAGGGTATATATATTTACTACTAATTTACTAACGTTTTGCTAATAGCGTGGCTCTATACCCTGCACCCGCTATTGTTCCTTATAGTATTATAGCTACCTAATAGTATAGTAAGGAGAATATAAACTAGTATAGGATACTTATAGAGAGGTATTAGGTAGGTAATAAGGTTTAGCTTTTAATAGCTAACTATAAAAGCTCTAGGCTTAGTAAGAAGCTATTATAGCTATACTATAAGTATATTATAGTTAGAGTCCTAAGCTTATATATTATTAAGTTAGATATACCTAGTAATATCTACCTAAGGTTCTATATAAACCTCCTCTAGAGGGTACTAGAGGACCCCTTACTTATATAAATAAGGATAGACCCCTAGCTACTACTAATTATAGCTAATAATAATAAATCTAAATAGCGCGTAGAGGAGATATATATAGCGTAATAGAAAGTAATTAAGCGAGGGTAGAGGTACGAGGTCTTAGTTAAATAAGAAGGGTATATAAAGCCTACCTAAGAGCCTATAGAGGCTATTATAAAGATTACTATAATAGATAGGTATAAAGCCCTCTATAGGCTAGTTATAGATAATAATAATAACCTAGCCTACGCCTAGGGGGGGACTAGCTAGGAGGGGGGATAGTATTATAAGCTATACCTAGGTTAAGCCTACCTAGGCTTCTACTTAGGTTTATTACCTTAAGGAGCTACCTAGGGCCTACCTAGGGCTTACTTAGTTATTCCTTATAAATTAGTAAAATCTCTATTAGAGAGGAAAACTTCCCCTTTTCCTCTTTAGCTTAAATAAATAGTATTATAGCAACCTCCTATTAAATAAACTCGGGTCTAACCCCTTATAGAGTATTATACTATTTTAATAGATAGCTTAACTAAAGGAATACTTAAGCTATCTAATTATTTTCCTAAAAAGCTAGATCTATTTAACCTTCAAACTTATAACCCTTATATTATTAGTTTAATTCTAGATCCTAGATTTAAGCTTTTTTATTTTAAAAATAATAAGCTTTTATATTATTATAATAGTATAGAAGAAGACGTTATAGAGTTATTAAGAAAGGAGTATAAAAAGTAAGTATATTATTTATTTTATTTATGTAATATAATATTATTTATATTACTTACTAACTATATATAGAGTTAAAATAGAAAGAGATGGATTTAACTTATCTGAAGCTATATTAGAAACTAATATATCTAATTTAAATTCTGGTAATAACTTTTATATTAGTAATACTAATATAGAAGTTGAATATATTAGTTACTTTGCTGAAAGGCCTTTAACTCAAGAGGTAAGTTAAAAACAGTATTATTATAATTATAATTATAATTATTATTTATTAATGTTAATATAAATATACTAACTTATTATAGGCTGATCCTTTATTATATTGTAAAGATAATAATTAAACTTCCAATACTAGCTATTATAGCTAGAAGATACCTAGCTATACTAGCTACTTCAGCTTTAGTAGAAAGGGTCTTTTCTATTTCTAGTAATATAGTTACTCAAAATAGAAATAAATTAAACCCTAATACTAAAGCTAAATTAATTCTTTTAAAGTATTAGCAAGTTAGTACTTTAAAAGAATTACAATAAATCTATTTACTTAGCGAAGAGGAAGAAGAGAGAAGTATAGAAGAAGAAGAATAGGCTTTATGTATTTATGAATTATTTTCTTAGATTTATTTCAATATATAGGTCTATTTATTTATTTTCTTATTATAATGCTTGATTATTACTATTACTATGTAGATTATTACTATTATTATTACTAATAACTATTATTATTACTTTTATTAATATTATTATTAAAAATATAACTATTAATAGGGGTTAATACTAAGTTATAAAAATACTCTTAAATAAACTTAAATATACTCTTAAATAGATTTATATTATATATAGTTATTATAATAATTATATAATATTATATATTAATATTAAAAATATTTTTAAAACATAATAGTGACCAATTAGTTAACTAGTTAGTTAACTAGACTAAACTATGCTAGTTTTAGTTAAGGCTAGACTAAACTAGCCTAGTTTCAGTCAGCTACCCGACTAGACTAAACTAGACTAATTCCCAACCCTGCCTGTGGTACATGAAGCACCTCATGCCAGGTTAGCGGAGGCGCAGTATGGGAGGCGCAGTATGGCGTCTCATACTCCGCAACTCTCCCGTTGTTTGCTATTAAAAAGGTGCGAGGGAGCGGCCCCATGCCAGTGTCTGTAACTTCTCAGTCTATCCAGTAGCTGCACTCGACAGCGTGCAGGTGACTCCTTGTCAGCGAGCGCTTCAATGCCCCTCTGCTGCGGCTTTGCGGCCTCGAATTTCCCCTCTTTTAGAGGGTCTCCCTGCCTGGAGCGAGTGCTGGTGTGGGTGGGCTGCATGACGCTGGCTGACTTGCCCTGAGCTCGGGTGTTCCAAGATTTGGTCAGCAGATCTTATCGGTAAGCCACTGAGTCCGATAAGCGGCCTGAGGTGACAGCCGATACTGTCGACCTTTCCCCCTTGTATTTGGCAGGCGGGAACGGCCCGGCACCATGTGGCATCGGGTTTCGCCGGGTCGGTCAGGTCGGGTTCACCCCGCCGGCTCTCGTCTCAATCAAGCCGGCCGTCGTCCGGTCCCAAATAGCCTGACATTGCGTAATGAGCTATTTTCAATCGCTGGCGTGGAAGCCTTTCTTTCCCAAGTACTCAGGAAAAATGATATGAGTTGATTGACGCTCGCGAGTGTTCTTCATCCTCAATTCGTTGACTGATTCTACGCTAGCTCTCTCATCTAACCAACACTTGAGCCTCATTGACTAGCTCAACTGATTTGACAGCCTCTTAATCGCGCTCAACACTCATTCTCAACCCAAAACTTTGTCGGCCAGCGAGACTATCCTGAGCGTTAGCAATCGTACTGCAGCAATGCGTCGTCCAACTCACCCTTGGTTCCAATGTTGTCGGGCTCAACGTGAGCCTCCTTGACCTTGCCGTCCTCGACAACAAGAGTGTATCTCTTGCCACGGGTATCGCCGAAAATCGCGACAGAATCAAATTGGAGGTCGAGAGTCTTGGTGAACTCGGCGGTAGGGTCACCCAAGAAGCGGATCTGCGACACATTGCATTCAGCACTCGGTATCATCTTAATCTCTTCCCGGAAAGCAACTCAACGTACGCCAGTCACGCCAGCGGGGTCGAGCTGCTCGCCCCAAGCTTTCATACTGTCCATCAATCAGCATCAATCTTGAACGTCTCAGGCTCACCCCCGGGCAACTCACACGAAGGGGTCGTTGACCGACACCACAAACACGGGTCCAGCCTCCTTGAGCTTGGGGTGGTTGATGTACGAAGGGACGTGGGTCGCCGAGCACGCAGGCGAGAACGCCGCGGGCACGCCGATGATAATGCCCCTCTTGACCCTGGCAAACTCCTCGGCCAAGTTGACCTTGTTGCCGGGCGAGTTCTCGACGAGCACGGGCGCGTCGGGGATCACGTCGCCGACCTTGACGAAGGCGCGGGGCGTCGAGTGGAAAGCCGCCCTGGCAGCCGGCGCCGCCGCGGGGCGGGCGAGTGCAACTCTTCTAGCAGCGGCGCGGAAAGCCATTTTTGGTGTATCCCGGAGCTCGATTGGATCTTGAGAAGGGTTGGTTTCCGAGTTTGATATGATGAGATGCCGTTGAGAAGGGGGGTGGAAGGGTGCGGGCGAGGCTGGATGGATTAATGTTTTCGAAGCTCCCTCGAGGTTCAACCGTCCCGCCAGCTGAAAGCTTAAAGCTTTCTTTTGGTTGAGGGTGGCAGGGGTCCCCGATTGAGACACAAGCACACTCGCTTGGCTGGAGCTGGGAAATTGCAACATGACATCACAGCGACGTGCCCCCCAATCGCTGGTCACCCCTGTGAGACATTCCAACCGTGATAAATTGGCAACCTTCGTAAAACCGCCATGCACGTCTCTAATAATGTCAGTCCCCGAAAAGCCTCGCCTTTCTTTTTCTATCTGGTTTCTCATTTTCTCGGCCTTCTCCATACTTCTCAGGGTTTGTGCGCAACGTTAGCCGTCGTGTCAGTTTGGCCTCAGCTCATTGCCGTTTTGGGCACATGCATCGACCTATTGGGGGCTTGGGTATCATTCATCGTTAGGGTATTCCTGCTGCACAGCCGTCGCGACCTTCTTGCTCTAATCCCAGCTCATTACCATCACCTCAAGATCCTGCCGCCAATCGTTGCTGCTTCATCAAGGAGCCTTCAACTCCAGCCTCAAGCTGCCGTCGGCACCCGGCTCGCCGATTTTGTATCTCTTCGACTCGAGACTGGTTCGTCGTCAGCATCCCGGACCCCGTGGTGGGAGAAGGAGGGATTTACAAACCTCCAAGTCAAGTTGCCAGTGCAAATGGTTTTCAAAGACTCCGTCACCTGCTTGATCCGATCGGCCTCGCCTTGATGCTGGCGGATGAGTCTCGCCTCACAGACGTCGAAGCTCTTGACGGATTTCTCAATCTCTCCAACGACGTAATAGACAACCTCCTGCAGCTCGCCGTGATTCGCCGTTCCAGAGAAGTACAGGCACGGCATTGAACGTTCGGCCTTTGCGCTGGGAGCATATCAGTCGCCGCGAACGCACCTGAGATCATCACCTCAACTGGACTTACCAATTCTTTACTCAGCGAGAGAAGGTCGTTGGTCCTGCGATCTCGTCAGTCTCCCAACTCTTGTAGCGGGTCGGAATAACTCACAGCCCGACAATAGTGCTAACAGCCTGCAACATGAGCTTATACGGAGTCGAGCCGCTGATAATGTCGGGCAGTTGAGTTCCGGCAACGAATCTGCAGCTGTCAACCAACATTATGCAACCTTGTCAAACGTCTACTCACTCGGCCATGGCACAGAGCGGCCCAGCACCAGCCGTTCGCTTGCGAAGGTCCTCATAGTATCGGTCCGTCGGCACCTCTCCGCTCTGGATGTACCTCATCTCCGAGATGGTCGAGTCGATGTATTCGAATAGACTAACCCTTAGGTTCCTTCTTTGGTCTGCCCTTCATCAGCAAGCTTAACCCAGAGGAGACGGCAATTCACACCCACCCTGGTCATAATTCCGGCAGATAGCGTGCGCAATCTGCTGAAAATCCGACATGACGCTTGCATTTGGCGGGTCTCTGGGCACATCCGAGAGCAGGAGATACAGAGCGATGTACTCCTTTGTCTTGAGGCGGAACTCCCTAGCTCTCTCCGAATCCTCGTATTCCAGTTTCTCGATGTAGTCATCAAGTCGTCCCTGCCAGAGGACTACCTGCGTCAAGGTTTTGAGATGCTCCAGCGACGCATGAGGCCACAGGCTGTGTTTTTCATCAGCAAGTGCTGGAAAAACAGATCGTGGGGAAAACTTACCAAGATGCGAGGAGGGCAGGGTTCGCCTCTATCACATTCTCCTCGTCCTTCGCCATGAAGCTTTTTTCCCACCCCAAAAATCGTCAGCCCCCAAAATAAATCCTCTCAAGCGAAAAATCACGGACTGTCCTCACCGGTCCAACAACTCGTCAATCTGGGCCTCGATGTCCGAGGCATACGCGTTTCTCCCGGACGGCCAATGGCGCATCATTCCCTTCAGGTCGGGGATGACCATGACCTTCCCATCGAGTCTCCGCGCCAGCTCCGTGCTGTCGGTTATCTTCTTCGTCATCTCTTTCCGTCAGTCAAAGCACAGGACTATGCTTAATAAGAATTGCCCGTTTCTTTTTTTATCCACGAATGTTTCTCGTTGTTTACAGTCGCATCCGCTCGGGCGTGTGCGTCTCTTTTTGATGAGGTCGAGTGGTGTCGGGTGGAGCATGGCGAGATTAAGTCAATGCTACCGAACACAGGGGGGATCATCGTCGACGCGTACCCTTGGCAAACCCAGTGATTCACTGACGTAGGTTGGGTTTTCCCCCCTTCGCGGTTTGTTGTTAGGCAATCGTTGTTTACGAGCGCGGGCTGGGCCGTCTTGGGGTGTTTTCTAAAGGCTGGAATCGTGGGTGTTTTGAAGTGGTGCTTTGATTGTTTGATTTTGAACATGAAACGGGGGTTGTGCCTTCACCGAGGCGATTCGGGTGTTTGGAGCAGTGATGAGCTGACAGGTTTGGCGCGCTGGGCAGCATGGCAACCTTTTTGTGCTTTGGTCAACTGGTCACGCAATCTCACAATGATTTGGGTTCCCGAATGTACGAGTGGGCGTTGTTGGAATAACTGCAATATTCCATCGACCACTTCAACAATCATGCATCCAGGTGCTCTTCTGCCCTCCCGCAGAATCTGCCTTAAACAGAGTTGGAATGGGCTTCTTTGGAGCCTCGTCAGGGGGAAAACGATCGGAACGCACTTGCGTGTAGCATTGAGGAGACACCGCAAATGCGCGTCCATCGCCGCTGAAAACCTCCGTCATCGCGGCCGATTGGGGTTCTGGGAATTATTGGTCCGGATTGCCGTGTCGGAGACGGATGTGCATGCCCTCCCCTCGCCGATGAGCCAGCCTGTCGGCTCTTTTCCGCGATGAAGCCTGCAACCGCCAGTGTTTGACAGTACTGCGCCATGCTTACCATGGGGAAGAAAGAAAAAAGGGTTTCTTCGGGTATTGAGATGATGTAAGCCAAGGTACCAAGGGACTATGTACGTATGGCATTTCTGTCGGTGTCGTGACTTAGAGATAACCATATGCAGTTGGGGGTTTGTGGGAACTTTGATACCGAGAATGCCATCTCAACCATTGCTGCACGCAAGTGTCAACACCAGCGTCGAAGGTCGGTCAAGGGGGCAAATGCGATTGTTTGTTTGACATTCTTTCAGAGATGTGGCCAGCAGCGTGCTATTTGCGTAAATCCCAAAATCCTCACAGCCCGTCTGCACCATGTCGTCTCATGTCTTCCTCAAGAGATTTTTTTTTATTCTCCGTTCTGGACGAAAATCGACCACGCCTGGCGTTCCGGGCATTACTTAGGGCTAAAGGCTCCAGTCGCAATTCCCTTTTTGCCAAGTTAATAACACAGGATGGGAGAGTCTGGCGGAATCGACGATAGAAACAGCCCCGGCGGACCTGGTTCCTCTCGCAAGATGCCTGATCTGCCGCAGTCCATCTCAAACACGCAGCGACGCCTTACAAGTCAATGTAATCGACAATCGTCCTGTACGAGAAGCTCACTCGTTCATTGAGAAAGCCAGGCAGGCGAATTGCAAGCTAGAGCTATTCTACGCCTGCCGAGGTTGCATCAACATTCTTCAGGTGAGAGCCTCTTTAGCCTTAGTCACGGACCAAATGCGATCTCCTCCGAGGGAAGATCACAGAAACTCGGCGTGACGTTTCTAAAAATCAAAATCCTCAGGCTGGGTGCCGTCAGGACTCTTTTTGATCTTGTTCATCCCCAAGATTACCTAGCTTTGATGGCCTATTCAAGAAACTGAAGGAATTGATGGCTTCCCATCGTCTCTTTTCTTTGCCCATTGCGTCGTCATTCGAGCACTCGAGGAGTTGTTTCGCGAGGCGCAAGCTGTTTTTACTATATGAAGCCTGAAGATTTGCAACTTTTAATATGTATTATTACCCTCCTTCCCTAATCCGGCCGTGAGACTCTCGAAACATAGCTCGTAAGCTGCCGAAGAAAAAATAATGAAACGTAACGAGGTATCCATGAGGCATAGAACAGACAGCAGTAACCACCGTTCATCCAACAACCAGAGAGAAAGCGAAGTTGCCAACCCATGTCTATCATATCCAGTTTGGCCGTCCACAGAGGAAGTCCCACTAAGCAGAATGCCCAGCAAACCTCAAATCAGGGGGACAAAAAACGAAGAAAAAAAAAAAAAAAAGGAGGCGGCCAGAGATTGTTGCTCGGGTTCGAAGAAATCCTTCCGCTCCCCCATCATCAATTAGCCTCATCTTCTCTCAGCTTCGCCGCTAATCCAAAAACTTCCCCACAGTCTCGAAAACGCACCGGACTTCAGTACGTCAAGTAGCAAACTTCCCTGACATCAAATTCCATACCGACGTGCTTCGTCCGGAGGTGCCTGACAAAGTTGTCGCGCCGGTTATACACGTGCCCCGTCTTGGCCTTCCGGCACCCGGCGACGCGGCATCGGTACCCGGCACTGTCACCGTCGAGAGTCTCGTGCGTCTTCTTGTGACGCTTCAGGTCCTTCTGCGTCGCAAAACCCTTGTCGCACCCGGCATCGTCGCAGAGGTACTCCTTGATGTGGTACCTCTCATGTTTACTGTCGGCCAGAGTCAGCAAACCCCTATCTTCTCTGCGAACCCAAAACACAGGCAACTCACGTCAAATCACTTGGTCTCCTGAACACCTTTCCACAATGGTCCCAGCGGCACTCAAACCGCAGGCGCGAGATATCGATTACCCCGACGACGTCGGCAGAGGCGACAGCGGAGGGCGGGCTCACGACGCCGTTGCTGCTCGTTCCGCTGTCGCTCGCCTTGTCGCTCTCATTTTCGATTAAGGGGCTCAGGGTCGGGCTCGACCCCGAAGAAGAGGAGGGGGTGTCTAGTGGACACTCCGTGACACCAAGTACCGTAGGTGATTTCCATGGTTGCAGAACTCCTGTCACTGGAGACGCGCACGAGTGGAGATGGGCCAATGGTGTGGGAGGGGGATCCGTGACGGATTCTGGCACCAAAGAGGTCGTCGTGTGGTCTGCGTAGTAGTACTCGCAGTAGCAGACGGCGTTTCCGAGTAACACACAGTAGCAAGAGTCAACTAGGCTGGGTTGTTGTATGCTGGTGTCCCGGTAAAACGCCACCTTGGTCGAAGGGAGGGTTTGGTTTTGGTAAGTTGAGTTCCTGGGGCGAAGAAGCTCTGATCTGCTTTACACGATCAGATGACTCTCTCTATCTAGAGGAGCCAGAGGCGGCAAGACCGAAAGATATCGAGACGGCTAGACGTCCAGAGACAACAGCGAGCCCTGGGCTTGAGGGTGCTTTGACCGAGTCAAAGAAGAGGCGGGGAAGTTCCCCGCATGCGGCTCTCAAAACGGGCGATGATACTCCGGGGAGTTTACCAAAAAGGTATTGGTGTTGTGTCGCGGGCAGATATGTTTGGGAGTAATGATGCTATCGGGCCATTCCGGTGAGTTGTGTGAACCGGTAGGGATTCTTTGATGATCCTATGAACAGTTCAGGATCGTCAAAAGGCAGTGGCAGGATTGGCTTGTTCGTTCAGTATGTTCAGTCGATGTGTTCGATACCGGCGTTCTGGGTGAGGCTCAAGAGCGGCGGGCGGCGGGCGGCGGGGTTTACGGGACGCGAGGGTTGAACTTGTTCCAGATCTTCGGAGGGCCACGGCGTTGTTTTTGAATTGTGGGGATTTGCGAAGTTGCGAGAGCGGCCAGACCTTCTGTTTCATCTGGTGCCTTCGCGGACAAGGAGCCGGGCCGCGACTGTACTTAAGTAAACCCGCCGGGGCAAATCGCAGTGCTGGATCTGGCGGGGCAGTGCACTGAGTTTCGAAGGGTGAAGGGGAGGAAGGGAGGAGTGGGGGGGGCCTCAAAAGTATAGCACTTTAGCCATTGGCCAAAACGGTTGCAGGTGTGGGTGATGGGTGACTACTGGCGCAGTGTGGAAGCTACGAGTATGGAAGGCATGGAATGCCAGACGGGGCCAATTGGGCATCGTCGAGGGGCAGAAATTGCGGGTTCCAACTCCGTCTATTCAGGCAACCTGCATGCGTGCCCAGCTCTCACCTTTCGTTGGGCTCCGCTCCGTCTGGGGCAGGGGCGCTCTGTCATTCGCTCGCAGGCCGGGAGGGGCTCATTGATCATCATACATGTCATCACGCCAAAAAAGAAGGTGGGCTGCGAGTAGCACGAGACCCAGACCCTTCGATTCGTTCGACGAGCCGCAGAGGTGAGGTCCTGGATCAAGATAGATGAGGAATCACGATGGGCGGTTTGAAGGTTGAGCTAGATGGAGGCTCTGTGTCTGGTCTTGACTCGGGATGACAGCCATCAACTCAACCCAACGTCATTCATCCCTCCTCGGTCGAACTTTCAGCCTCCCGATCTCACCGCCTCCTCGAGATTGCTCCCGTTCGCAAAGAGATGTGACGACAAGGCGAAACGTCTCCCGCCTTGCGATAACTTCGCAGAGCTTCGCCTCACCGTGAACGCACGTCATTGGCCGCCCACCGTCTCCCCCTTGGCAAGAATCAAGCTCATCTGATAGTCTCGGGGCAACCGCCTTATCCAAACGACGACTTGGCGCGGGGCTCCGCCTCGTTCCTTTGCTCGGCATCCCCAAGGACGATTAGATCTCCCGGCGGAGACTCGAGGCAGATTAAAACCCCATACCATCTCACCGGGCTGCGGCCTCGAAAGTGGTTATGGTCGTTTCGGAATTTCTTCGTCCATCGTATATCCACCGTCTCGCGTTGAGCGCGGAAATGGCTTCATAGATGGCCCGTATAATGCGTGTGGCCAAAGGCTGGTCAATCCGAAATGGCGGACCTCGGATCTCTAGCAAGCAGGATCGGCCCCAACGACCCATCGATAATTAGCGCACATCTAAGAGAACCCGGTCGCGAGGCTAAGCTGTCCGGCCCGGCCAGATTATCTCCGGGCGCGATGGGCATCCCCCCAAGGACTACCTTACGGCACCCAGGCCGGGCCGCATAGAGTCCGGAAGCAGGAACGGCCGCTGGTCGCCTGAATGCCACGCACCGTACCTATGCACAAGCATGACCAAGTTGCCGTAGCAGCAGAGTGCCCTCGCATGTCGTATTCTGTCTGATCGTGCATGAACACTCAGGGCAGCAGCGATGGCAATGGCGATCAGAGAGTTGTCTGAAAACCCCACCTCCGTCCTTCCTTCAATGTTGACTTTGGGTTATCTGCAGCTTTCTAGCGGTGAACGAAGCACAACGCCGCGGAAGACGACATGTCAGGTTTGGCAAAGTGAAGAAGACGGACGATGCTCTCTGCGGACTGGAAGAAACGCCCGAAAGATGCCCTTGGCGTGCGTTCGTGTCCATCGCAACGGCCGAGAAGAGGGGCCAGACCGGGGCAGGAGACTCGCATCTTGTAGGACCCAGAACCTGCGCTGGATCGGTGCCTCTAGCAACGACGTTGAAATGCCGATTTAGGACCGACATGAGGCCAGACAACTGGACCATCGCCAACATGGCCGGTCTAGCAGACGTTACATCGAAACCCCGACTCAAGTACTGTCGTCTCGAGTACTCCAAAAAAATAGCATGTAGGTTCTCCAACTCCAGGGCCGTGATGTCTTCTTTGGCATACGCGACCTCAAAAAGCCCGCGAAAAACGACGGACAAAAGATCTTCATAATCTCGTGAGCGCGAAGGAAAAGTCGCGATGCATGTTTGAAGTAACGTCAAGCAAGTGCCGGTAGAACTGGTGACCTTGGCGTCATGACTCGGGTGATGTGGAAATGGGAGGGGAGAATAGACAAGAGGATGAGAGGCACGATCTAGGGCCCGGGAGCGCGTGGCCGCCATGTCTTGACTCGGCGCCGATCCGTGTCTCGCTCAGATCTTGCGCGCCGTTACGGTTTTCCCTTCAGGTGATCTAGAAGTTCAACCGAGGCTGGTGAGGTTCTTGGGGTAGATGCCCGGTTACATGAAGTCGAATTTCTGTTCGACACGTATCTGAAGCGTGTCGATGACCGCGGGTTGATGATCTGATCGCTTGGTCGGATGAGGCTGAGTTTGATGAAGTTAGTTAGGGTTCTCGGGTATTCGCTTCTGGAATGCCGCATCGTCGGTAGTCATTTCATGCGTGTCCGAAGCAAGAGCAAAACCATACGACAGAACCAGCCTCGTGCTGCGGTGCGTCTTGGAAGGCGTCTATCAAATCCACGAAGCAAGGGAACACACACTCTGCTCCATGTCCCCAAACCTTTCCCGCCGTTTTAGTGCCTCCCTAATTACCTTAGAAGATATCCGGATCCAAAGGCAAAGAAAGTCAAAGAAACAACATTTCGAGTTCTTGCGTCTTCATTGTTCATGTCTTGCTTCCCTCATTACAGGTCGAGAAGCAACGTCAAAACAAACGTCGGAAGACACGCAACTTCGCTCACATGGCCATTGTTTACCTCGTCGTACGTCTCATCGAATCTGAGCGTTGCCCGCCAAACCCCGCATGGCCTTCCCCAGAAACATGGTTCCATCATCGCGTTCCTCTGCATCAAGGCCGCTGAATCCCCGGCCGCGCCCAGGCACTAACGGTCGCTGACGAGGGAAATCCTGGCCACTCAACCAATGAAAATCCGGGAAGGGGACGGGCCTAGTGTAGGTTCCAGGGCTCTTTTTTTGCGGGGGGAGAAGGTCGCTGTTCAGTTGGAAGCGTTCCTTTTCACGCAAGTGTTTCTCTCTCCCCCCATCTCACCTCGATTTACCCCAAAACCAGGAGTCGACAAGTAGAGTTGGGGAAAGTCGGCGGGGTGGTGAGAAGGAAGGGGCCACGAGAGTAAGCCACCTGCCAACCGCGAAGAGAGTCATGAGACCTGTCTCTCAGTGTGTGATGCCACCCCTTTTTCCCCATTTTCTCTCGGCGTCCTGCCCAGTACTTGCCATTGCCCATCAGAAGGCTAACTCCAACGGTAAGAACATGTCAAAATTCCATGTACCACTTGCTGCCGGCGCCGGTGCTACTGCTACTGAGGCAGCGGGCAGCGGCGGAGGGTCAAGCTAAGGCGATGGCACCACGACACTTCGCCGTTGCGGTTTCTGTTTTTCTTTTCTGGCTTGCTGGCCACAGCCGGGCTGCATGTTTTGGACGAGAAGATTAAGAACCCTTCCAAGGCCGCCGATTGACTCTTCGACCGTTGATAAATACCAGGACCGCCGTCCCTCTCTTGACGTGTCCACGATCATGTTTATCTAGCACTCTCCTCAGCTGTATCTTCAACACTGAGCGAACTATACGGCATCCTTTGAGCTTTTTCGATAACTCATCATTTGGGCGTCCCCGGCTGAACAGCGAACTGCTGCTGCGCCTCTCTCTTCCAAGCTTCGTCCTAAAAGTCCGCTCTACCTTTTCGCTGACACGTTCCGCTCCTCAATCCATCCGAAGTCTTGTCGATCAGGGACTGCCAGCCCCCTACGTCCGTTACCCGCACCGTTTCGCCCGGAGAGTTTGACACTGGTTCTATAAGGAACGGGGGAGCCGGACTCGCCCTACAATGCGGCAGGATCTCCTCTTCACATCGCTTCTGCTCGCCGTAGCACCGACGACAAACGCCCTACCGGGATTCTTCCCTGACGCCGCAGCAGCAGCAAGAAGACACCAAAGCCCACCCTTCTCGGAGGAACTCAGACGCTCCGCCCTCGCAGCGAGACAAATGGCTTCCGCCGACCGTTCCGCCAAATGGCGGCCCCAGATTCACTTCTCACCACCGGCAAACTGGCTGAACGACCCCAACGGTCTCTTTATCGATTCTGCTGGGGTTTGGCACATGTACTACCAATGTGAGTCTTGAGGCTTCTAGTTTCACCATGTTTTCCTAGTATTCTGCTACTCGGGTCCCAACCCACCGCGCTGCGGCCGCTGTCCCAATCGTCCAATTTGAGTTGTGGAACATTACCGCGCAGACAAACAACACCACGCTTTGCGGTTAACCCAACCAATGTCGATGGCGTGTTTTCCGCCCGTTTCATTGGATCTGCATTCTGCAATGTGCTAGTGCCCGTTTGCCGTGAGGGTTGCGACTGTATCCAAAGACGGAAACATCAAATGCGCCATGACGAGCGTTACAGCGTCACCCCGCATTCTCCGGGCGGAGTGAGACAGCACACTCCTCCACATACCTTCGCCGGGCTCCGGCCCGACGTCAGCAAATCGACGACGCTCATGGAGAAGAGGCCTGGGCGTAATTTTTTTTTTTTTTTTTGCACGTGAACCTATCATGAATCCGTTGCTGATGATGCATAGATGCCGATAATGTGTCTGGAGATGGAGTGAAGAACTGGGGTCATACAACGGCCACCGAGTTCTACAACTGGGTAGACCACCCAGTCGCCATCCCGGCCACCGCCCGTGATGGTTCCATTTGGTCCGGAAGCGTCGTCGTTGATAAGAACAACGCGTCCGGCTTCTTCCCGTCAAACAAGACCACCGGCAAGGACAACATCGTCGCTTACTACACATCATGGGAACCCGACCAGGAGTCGCAGCACGTGGCGTGGTCTTACGACGGCGGCGAGACCTTCAACCAGTATGAGAACAACCCCATCATCTCAGTAGACCGCCACGGGTTCCGCGACCCCAAGGTCTCATATCACCATGAGTCCGAGACCTGGGTCATGGTCCTGTCAATGGAGAACCAGGTCGCCTTCTACACCTCCACAGACCTCGTCAACTGGACACAGGTGTCGATCTGGAACCCGGGACAGGACATTGGTCTCATCGAGTGTCCTCAGTTCCTCCAGATCCCATCCAAGGACAAGTCCGGTAAGACCGTAGGTTCCAAATGGGTTCTCACTCTCAGCCTCGGCGGCGGCTCCCCGACTGGCGGCGCCGAGGTCAAGTACCTCACCGGCTCATGGGACGGCACCACCTTCACCCCGGACGCTCCCGTCTCACGCCGAGGTATTCAGTCTCGCCAAACCAGCTACGCAATCAACGACTTCGACTTCGGCCCGGACAACTACGCCACCGCCTTCTTCCACTTTCAGGACCTCAACGACGCCAATAGGGACGCCTACTCCATCACTTGGGCCGTCGACGCAACCACCTACGGCTGTTGCACCCCGACAGAAGAGGAAGGCTGGCGACACTGCATGGGAGGGATTCGCCAGCACTGGCTCGACTCCGCCACCAACAAGCTCATCTCTGTCCCCGCCGGCGACCTCTCCAAGCTGGCGAGCACCACCCCCGGCTGGAACCCGATCTTGGACGAGAAGGACGTCGCCGGCATCGAAGGCACCAGCTCCGTCATCCGCAACTTCAACCCGGCCGTTGAATGGACCCTTACCGTCCGCATGGCCAAGTCCCTCCTCCAAGAGGGCTCCACCGCCTCCGCCGAGCTCTCCTTCCAGGGCTCCCAGTCCAACGGCTCCGAGAAGATCTCCCTCGGCTTCCAATTCATGGGCAGCGCCAACAGCGGATCACCGTCCGCGAGCTTCAACATCGCCCGCGCCAGCAACGTCTGGGACCGCTCCGGCAGCTTCGGCATCTCGGACGTCCAGGCCCTAGAGGCCGCGTCCGACAACAGCGAGGGTTCCGGCAACGTCGAGTTCACCCTGAACGGCGTCATCGACCGCTCCATCCTGGAGGTCTATGTCAACGGCGGCGTCGAGGCCGGCACCATGCTCTACTTCACCGAGAACCCGCTCGACAGCATCTCCATCACACGGAGCGGCGCCAACTCCAACGGCATCACCTTCGACTTCAAGGCGACGGCGCTCAAGAGCTCGTGGGGTTCGTACGAGGAGAAGGCCTCGGCGCAGGATAAGTGTGTTACGGAGGAGTTGTAATTATGGGTTATTATTTATTCTTGGATTATCCGTTACATGTCATGACCTACCTTCTTTGTAATGTGTTCAGCCACTCTGGTGTGTGTCGTCTCATCGATTTATGAGCTTTGAATGAATATGTGCGTGTCTACGTCTACCTGCAAGTCAAATGTAACACTCACTTTCCAAAGCTCTCCTCGTCTCCAAAGGAGAATAACTCTCGTGGTGACGTCGTCCTTAGCTAACCAAACCCAAAAAAAACTTCAACGGAGGACGACAGTCGTCGATAGGGTACTGTGCCAAATAAACAAACAAAGTGATTCGCAAATGTTTCCAAACCGCCGGTCACTAAAACACACAGGAAATGTCTCCCCCGTCTCATCCCACATGCGGATCGTCAATGTTTTGTCGTCCGATGAAAGTCAAGCCTGACAGGATCTTCAGTCACTAGCCTACCTTTTTTTTTTTTTTTTTTTTTTAAAAAAGACAAAAAAAAGGTTAAGAGTCATCGAACCATCTCATCTTACATTCTCAGCTTCTTTGGAGTTATCAGCACAGACCGATAAGCTTGATATGTGTACGTATGAAGAATCAAACATCCAGACAGTAGGTAGAAAACCAAAAACCCCTTCCCCCCCGTTCCCGGGAAACAGCTGCTCGAATCGGGTTGACAAATACTGACGTCAGGTTCCTATCGTTACTTAGACTGCATGGTACGCAACAAACAAAGACATGGTGGACTGTCATCGCTGGACGCAGCTTGTCGTATCTGCTCGACAATGTAGATGAAGAAATACAAGGAATTTTATTACACTCTTTTGTACCCATAAGTCCAGTCGAGCTCGCCTCAAGGTGCTTGCCTTTTTTGTCTGCGGTTGAAATACACCGAGGACTACGTGAAGCTGCTGCTGCCTTTTTGCCAGGCTTCACTCTGTGGCCCGTCTCTTGCGCCATCCACCCCCGCCCACCGTAAGCTAGAACAACCGACGAGGTCTATATCGTACCGTATCCAGAAAACACAACATACACGCATATGCGCGCGCACCGCTTTCAGCCTGTTGCAAAAGAAAGAGTAGCGCACCACCTTACGGTCTTCCCCATGCGGTAAAAGCAATATCTACTAGGCCACCGCTGCTGCGTTCGTTGTGTCGTTGCTCGTGTTCGACCTTCCGAGTCCCGTTCCGACGTGGGATATCTCGAGAAAACGAAAATTGAAAATGTCACAGGTAAGATGAAGAATGAAAACTTAATAGCCGAACCCGGCCATAGCGGCGGCGACCTCGCGTCGTACTTTCCGCTTGGCGTCAGTGTCTGCTTCCCTCAAGGCGTCGTTCGGATCGACCTTCTTCTCCTCTTTCGATGGCTCCTTAGGTGCCTGTTTCGGGGCTTCCTTGGGAGCCTCCTTGTTCTCCTTGTGACCCTCCTTTTCTGATGGTGGCTTCACCTTGCTGGGGTCGGCCTTGGGGTCGCCGGGCTTGCCCGTCTTGTCTACCGGAGCATTTTCAATCTTGAGTCTTTCCTTCTCTTGCGCTACCTTGTCCGCAGCTAGTTTATCGGCCCGTTGATCATCCTCGAGCGCATCGTCCTTGACGGGGGCAACCTTCTTCGCCTCACCGTTATTGATACTGGCGAGAGCTGCGCTGTCAAACATGTGAGCACTCTCGGCGCTAATCATAGCATACTTGGTCGCGTTCAGCGGCTGGCCAAGAATCCGGGATTGAGCGTCTAGTTTGTCATAAAACGCGTTCGTCGGGACGTCCTCCAAATAGTTGAGGCGATGACCGCATCGGGCACCTAGAACATCGCGAACCTTCGGATTTGAGCTGCAGCAGTGACCCCAGCAGTCACTGATGTGGTCGATGACGGACCTGAACGGGTTGCGGCGGCGACTCTCATCGATGATATGGATCATCGTCGGAATAGCCACCTCGTGGAAGACGCCGAAGCCTGCGAAGACCTCGGCCAAGAAGATGTAGTCTGCGAAGAACCGTCGAGGGATGTAGTAAATGTCACTCCAGCCAACGCACCACTCATCACGGCGGACCTTGTACTCGAGATCGAAGTTATCCACAACCGCAGCCGCAGCCATTGCAGTGCGGTGAAAATCTTGACCCCATCCCCACCAGTTGTAGTTCTTAACATCGGTCAAGCACATGAACTCTGGTCCGCCATGAGAAGGCGGCGCCGTATCGATGATGGCCGGGAAGTGAATGTTGTATGGGTTCATCCCAGTCCAGCCAAGAGGGTCGATCCACGCATCGAAGTGGTAGTACATGAGGCCGTCAATCTCGGGCTGAGTGTCGAGGATCAGCTTCATGGTGCGGGAGACTTGTTTGTACACGGTGAAAGTGCCCGGGAACTGGTCATGTGTCAAGTTATGGAATTCAGGGTCCTCATCCTTGACCATGTTTGGCATGGAGATATGGACCGTGTGAAAGAATGGCGCATATTTCTGAAGCATGGGGATACGCTCGGGGCGAGCTGAGTTCCACCTGATCATAGCCATTGTGTTCTTGAAGGGCGATTCAATCTTGGCCTCGTTGCCGGTTACCGGCTGCGCGCCAAGTGGAGGAGCCTTGGAACCGCCATCCTTTGCGAAGTCGGGCATCTTAGCCTCGGACATGGTCAGGAATGCCACGATGACAATGGTGATGAATGTCGCGACAATCAAGAACAGCTTGTTGAACTTGCGGGCCACGGCTGACAACTTGCCAAAGAAAGACAACTTCTGGGGTTCGTTGGACTGCACCGTGTTGGGATCCTTTGGTGGCGGATTGTCCATGTACAGCCATGACGCAACGAAAACAACGACAGTACCGGGCAGGACCAAAAAGCTGAGCTTGGTACCAAAGAGAATTGGCGAGACGTAGAGGAGAATGCCGGTCGCCACGGCGGTCGCGAAGCACTTGATAACAGCATCGGCATCTTGGAGGATCAGCGGGATGATTCTCATCGAGTTCATGTGTACTCACATTTATAAACCGCGGTGATCGCCAAGCCGATGAACACATTGCTTACGATGACCATGATGGCTCCGAAGCTGTTATAGCCAGTGAAGAAGCCAGGCTCATCCGCCTTCAGAGTCTTAATGACTAAATGACACATCAAATTGAAGGCGGAGCCCGCAGCGTACAAAATCATGTTGTCAGCGTGTAAGCTTGAGTCATCACCCTTCAGCAGTGCCTGGTTGTACACGCCCGAGGATGCGCTCAGGAAGACCTGGAAAAGGAGTATGAAATACGTGCTGAAAGGGTACGTCGTACCCGTCTGGGGGTTGTACTGCGTAACCATCAAGCCGCAAATCTGCATAGTGTCAGAGCGAGCCAAGGCTCTGATGTCGAATAAAGCTTACCTGCATCAAGATAGCAATCCACTGGATCTTTGAAATCTTTGTGTTGAGAGTTGCAATCATCACAAGGGCAGTGATGAAGGTCACACCGCTCTTGGTCAATTGGATCGTACCAGGGTCGGCCATCTTGTAGCTGACGAAGATCTACCAACTGATTAGCTAGTGAGAGCGAAGCAGGTACACCTTCACATACCGAGTTGTTGATCAGTACGTAGAACAGCGCCAAGTTGCAAAAGCCATATCGGACGTCTCTCGTAACTTCACCACGCACGTAGGCCCAATATGTCCTTAGGTCGAGTTTCGGCAAGGGCGTGTGCTTGTCCACAACAGAGCCGTTGCTTGAGCTCGCACTGCCATTTAGCCCCTCCTCCTCACGTTTCTCATCAAGACTACTTCTCTCGTTCGTGGGTAGCTCCGATGTTGCGAGGGAGGAGTAGCCGCTACCGCCTCCACGGGTCGAGGGACGGATGCCGTCGGCGGCTCGGCGTTTGCACTCATTGTAGAAAAAAATGGAGGACAGGATCATCTTGAAGAATTCAGAAATCGTGACGGACGCGGACGGCGAGAACGAGTATGAGCCGCCTGTCTGAGCAACCTTCATAATAATGCCAATGCCGACCTGGATCGCAACAAGGCCGAGGGCAGCAGCGTAGGCGGCATGCTGAGGCCCGCTTGGAATCCAACCGAGGGGCTTCAGTAATAGCCCCAGTATGCTCCCGTGTCGTAACATTGTTGATAATCACCAGCCGCTGAATGGCGGTTTCCTGTATCGAGAATTTCGAGGTCGAGGTCAATCGTGGTCGTCGCAGGAGGAAACTTTGAGGACCGGGCGAAACGAGCGTGATGGAATTCGGCCGCAACCGGCAGAAAACGCTGAGCAGGAATGGCTCGGCTGCAGTGCACAGTTGATGAGTTGGAGGTGGTGGTGGCTTTGGGCGCTGCTGCGGACGCAGTGCAGGAAGGGAGAGGTCTTGGTTGTCTTTAGGTTTCCTGGGGGTGGGTAGATGACGCTTGCTGTGCCGCCGTGTCCGACATGCGCTGGCGTCCGTCTTTCGTAATTCGTCTGGCTTCGAGTGTCGAGATGCCTTCGGTATCGTCGTCGCTCGATTTCATTTGCGATGGGCCCAAGATCGCAAGAGGATGTTGTCGTCAGGCAATTGGAGGGAGGGACGAGGAGGGGGAAGTTGGCGTGTGAAGGATTACAGTAGGGGAGCGGAAGAAGACCAGAGTGACGGCGAGGTGTACCGAACCGGCAAAGCGAAAGGCCTACGGACAAATCGAGAATGGGAAACGGAATCAGCAAGCAATGGTAGCAGCAGCACACAGCAGCAGGCAAGCCACAGGGGGGGGGGACCTAGATGCGCGCTGGATATGGAAGCCGAATCCTGGAGGTGCCCACATCAAGCTGACAGAGGTACTTTCCCGTATGTACTGTGTCAGCGACAAGGGGTCTCAAGTACTGCGGGATGAGAAGCAAGGTACCCTGCTTAGGGAGGAAGCAATCGGGTGGCCAAGCAGTTCAATGGGAAGCTTGGGGACAAATAAAGGTGGATCACTTGTGAAGAAAATAGAACCGCTTCTACCTACATGGTAGGTGCCTTATTTAATTGGGCGGCGAGATGACACGGTACAGGTGCAGTCTATCGGCATCCGCTAGAGGATGCGAAAGGGTATGAAGAGGGAAGGTGCCCTGGGGACTGGCTGGCAGGGGTTCGCTGGGATGCTGGCGGAGGGGCCGCACTGTGTCAGGATTAAAGTAGCCGATCTCTGACAAACAGGCTCTCAGTACCACGTCATTCGAGCCGGGACACCGGTGTCACTCGTTAAGAGAGACAGACGCTCACGGGTGCTATCTTTGCTCCCGACTCGCGACGGTCATCCATCGCCCTCGACACAGGATGAGCGACCTCCGACCTGCAGGCGGTGCCGAAGGTAGAAACCATGGTATACGACTATGCCTGCGGACAAGCTGTATGCCGTGTGTACGGATAGGTATATGTTGAAATTGAGCCATACATTGTTATCCAAGCCGTTGAACGCGCACGCTGCCAAGGTGCTACTGCTGCAGCGTACCGACGACGCCACAAGAGAGGATCGCAGTCACCAACGAGAGGGGAAAACCCAATCTCATCGCTGATGATATCGAAAAAGCCTGTGGGATGTGCCGCCTTTTGTTCAGTTCCGTCTTCGCGTTCTGCGCTGAGACGACGTGGCTGGTTTTCCTGCCACCTTCTTGGCCTGGTTTGATAGGGGGCTTGCGAGCCGCCAGTGATGGCTTTTGTGTTGACCATTCTTCGTTGCTTCGCCGCGGAAGAACACACACACCCTGTGGGCTAAGTGCAAATTGCTTTTATTATATAGCTGTCACAATGAAACTTTGGGAAACGAACCTCGGGCGGTCTCTACCGGCATGCTCTCCAGCCCCGTATGGTTGTCAAAATCATCGCACAGTACGGCCCGCATGGAGAGATCTCGCTCAATTAGCGTTAATGGGCCCCCTCCGCCCTTACATGCTCATCATTACACGCGCGCACGTTAGTGCATCTGCTATGGATACCAGTGTCCACTAACATGGACTCGCGAATGCGCCGTGTCCGTACATCCGAGCCTCGCCGCCAATAGGACCTTCCCTGTGCGCTTCGGCAGCATTTCAGTGGTCAACCGCCACCAGAGAACAACGCGGGTGACGGTAGGGCTGGATACTGCAAGAAATGCTTGTTCTTCCTGCTCATCCAGACAGCTGGAAAAGCTGTGCCGGTCTGCCGTCTTCGCCAAAGCCAAGTCAGATCGCATCGACTCTCTTCAACACCACCACTGAATCATATCAACGGTGGAAATGCTTCTGAAGCCTTTAGCAGCAAATGCCTCCTTGTCCGTGCACCAATCAGAAAAAGTCGGAAAGTCTAAGAAAATTAAAAAAGGGGTGAGGCTGCGTCAAATCCGACGAAATCTGAACGACCCATAATTCTCGTTTGGATGAGATTCAGGCGCCAAACCACAGAGTTTAATGCCAATAATTCATCCTTTTGGTCAATTTCTTGGCCCAACACTGCCGCCCGCAGATGCCAATCAAAGTCTTATCTTGTCTCCGGATAATGGCAAAGGGAGGCAGGCAGTGACTACTTAGGAGGAATGGCATGTTTTTGTCCAAAGAGACGAAGGGAGAAAGCACTTACCTACCTACCCAAGGTACCTCTCTCTTTCCCCGACCCACACCCTCTGAACCTTCCTCATCCATCCCCATCGCCAGATATTCCATCGCCTAAGGTAGGCCTACAACTTCATGTGACTGATAAACACCCGCGACTTCCTTCACTGCAAAATAAAGGAAAGAACATCCTGCCATCGACATTTGTTCAACGATTTCAACAACGCGGAGCAGAGTCCGAAGACAAACCGACAAGCGCGACTAGCACAGCCCTGCAGTGCGTGGCATAATCGCATATCCTGCATCCCGTCCCCAACGGATTACGCCGTGAACTCTATTGGCGAAGGTCCTGCCATTTTCTACGCCTGCATCGATCGTGGGCACAGACGGGCAACAACGCAGTCATTACGACAGGCGGCCTCGACCAAAAACCCAAATGTCGCCGCCGCAGCAGACTCGGACTCCTGGTTCGTCCTCTCTTTAGTTTTCCCACGTCGCCCCGTCCGTACCAGTGAAACTGCAGCACCCCACACCGCCCACTGAAGTAGAGGTCCACGCATCCCTATCATCATCACCGACTTCAAACGCAGATGCGCGCCTTGGCGGTACCAGGAACCACCCCTGGGTACCTCCCACGAAAAGCGAGGCACCAGAAGAAGGAAAGAGAGGCAGCTTTCTGAGGAGTGAAACACACCAGATAACTTTATCTGGACAAGGACTCGCTGAATTCCCCGGATTCTCCCAGCATGTCCCCTCGACCGCATCCGGTACGCTACCCAACGCTCGGTACCCTCGGGAACAAAAAATGGTGCCATTTCCACTCTACATACTACCTAGTACCGACGGAGCCCTCTTTGTTCTCCGCCTGTCAAGTCGCTGAGTCAAGAGCTTGTTTCAGAAGATGGTCCGCCGCCCTCGAGAAGCAGTGCCGTTGTGCGGTCCGTCCCAACTTGCCGGGTACCACACCACAGCACACCGTTGCCATATTACGCGGCTATCTATCAAACTTCACCAGTGGCTGTTTTGGTGCCTTTTGCCACCCATGTTCAACTACAAGGGGTAATTATACTTTCTCACACAAATTTAACCCGTACCATGTGCTCTACTATGCACAGTGGGTGACAGAAGTTGTCGCTGCGCTCGACAATGGCCCCTCTGCAATCTAACTTTCACCTCCTTGCGTTATCGGGCTCAGGGCTGTGGGTCACGCGCTCTGCGTCAATCATCCAGTCTGCTTCACCATCGGCCTCGAGAGGATCATGTACCTCCGAGAGCTCCCTCCTCGCGGCGAAAGAGTCTAGGAGTCTAGATCAGTTGTCGCAGCCAAACCAAGGGCCGCACTTGAAGACCACAAGTTGCGGACGAAATGAGATTCGACCTGCGGAGAAGATTGGACGGACCAACCCTGATCTCGAACGTGCATGCTCCAGCAATTACTGGACCATCAAGCCATCAATTCGAATCATCCCATGCGAGTTTGTCCAACTTTTGTTAGTGGCGTTCTACTATATCCCCTGTCTCATCCCGCCAACCAATATCATAGCCCAAGCCTCTGCGCCTACGTTAGACGGGCTTCTTTCCCCTGCGTATCCGTCAATCCCTTGCAGGGCTGACGGCATTGCAAGGGATTGACGGCATGAGCATAGCGATTGTGTGCCCACCCTGGCTTAGGATCTAGCTGATTTGGATGGGTGGCTGCAGCCTGTTGCAGCAGGCAAGCGCGAGACCATCTTTATTAATTTCGTCTCAACCCTCACGGTCTATCTTGCTGTACCCCACCAACCCAAAGCCAAGAGTCAAGAGCAAGACAGCTTGCGTAGACAGAAGCCTGCTGAAATTATAATGACCAGACCGTAGGAAGGACCGGATGCCGAGAAGAGCGGTTGGATGAGGCCAACAACAGTTCGTACATCAAAGAGACTACCGCCTCAGTCAAAGCGCTTTCTGTCGTCTGCCTCGCTGAGGGGCGTGCTCTCTCCTTGGGTAGTCGAGCTCCCTCTCTCCCCACCGCCGCGATCATACGGTGTCCATCATTACCCCTCATGGTGACTTGGCCAGACAATAGCCCAAACACTGCTCAGGTAACCAGACAGCGGCGCACCCGTGAGTAAGAGCCCATGGCACCATGTTCGTGTTTCCAACAGCGGGCCTTAGGATGCGCAGAACCAGGGTGAACAACAACATTTCCGATACGCCACGAGTGCTGCACTGACGGGAATACGTGCACTTCTGGACCCAGCTGGGCTGGGCTGTGTGGGCTGGTGGTTTCTGTAGTCTGCGGTCTTTCTTGTCTGACTGGACTGGTCGGGGCGTCGAGGGTTCTCTTGGGAGACAGGGGTTTTCACGCACAGTGTGTAGACTCTCAGCGCCAACTGTGCATTCGGCCGGGGGGCAAGGTACAGCCGGCTCCACTCCCGAGTCCATTAACACTTGTTCCCGGTCGGCTTGCAAATGGCAGCTCTTTGGCGGCCGTCTTACTTCACAGTAGCTCGCCGCCGCGAGGCCGCGGGCACCAGATACGGCACAGCAACCCAAACGCCCTCATTAATGCTAGTTGCAGCGCTGTGCCTTCTTGTGAAATACGTGTCGAAGTGGGCTGCTTCTGGCTCCAGTCCGCTCGATCAAGCACCTCGACGCGCCAAAGGAGTACTAACGTGCCTGTGCCCCTATCCTTGCTCCCCTTACAAGATGCTGAGGTGCTGCTATGTCTCCGGGCAATATATACTATACTATCAGTAAGCCGACGATGGAGGGGCACGACAGGGAGCACAAGTGGATGGTCCCCTAAGGGGGGCCGCTATCGCCCGCATTAGATCTGTTCGAGTTGGAGAAAATTCAAATCGCTAAGCCCATTTTCGCTAAAAAGAGCGTCGACGTTTGTTTTTCCCCTGTTCTCCCTTGCCGGCTTACAAGGTATCGAAATCACGGTTTCTACACCGTACTATGCGTGAGAAGTACAGCTCTGGCACCTTTTACAGCAGTGCTAGGTAATTTTGCCGGGTGGGGTACGTACTCTGAGTAACACGAGAGGGACACCTATCCCCGTTGCCAGGCATTTTTCTTTACTTGCTCCCCCATGACCTAACATCGCTCGCCAGCTTCACTCCTCTGCTTCTCCTTTTCCCAAAGAGCTGGTTAGGACGTCCTAGATCTTGCGTTTTACTGCTTCCTTCTATTCCCTCGCTGAAAGAGCAGTGTGCTGTCTTGTTTCGCGGTTGTGGTGTCTCGTAGTCTCACCTCACCGCCACGGTCCCAGACATCCCATCGTTCGCGACAGGTCTAGATTCCAGAAGGCAACCTGCCACGCCCCTCCCACGGAGCTTCGTGGTCAAGAGGCATTCCGACCCTTCCAACACTCCTTTTGCTCGCGTCCGGCGAAAACACACAACTGCAACGCAGCCGTTATTCTCCTCGTTCTGAGACGCAATGGCTCCCCAGACAAAGACGGCTAACGGCGCAGCTGCGGCGACAGCAGCTCCCAACGGCGACAACCTCGACTATGACCCCATCAACGTCATTATTCCCATCGGCGGCATCGGCTCCCGCTTTGCGAAGCAGGGCTACCGCTACCCCAAGCCGTTGATCAATATCGTGGGCCGCCCCATGCTGCTGTGGTTGATCGACAACCTGAGCCTCAAGCCCGGCGACACCTTGTGGATGGCCATCAACGAGGAGGTTGACGATGAGTTCAGAATCGGCCAGCTCGTCAGCAAGACCTTCTCCAAGATTGACTTCAGACTGCTGCGGCTGCGCCATCAGACCAAGGGTGCTAGCGAGACGGTAAGCCGCCTTGCGCTTCTGCGACTGCTCGCCAACAGAGGGGTAGAAGCGCATGTCGCTAATTAGTCTTCTCCTTCTAGCTGTACATCGTCACCCAGAGCATGACCAAGAAGCACCTCGAGCGCAAGACCGTCTCCCTCGATTGCGACACCATTTACTGGGCCGATGTCCTTCAGGACATTCGCAACATGCCCAAAGGCCACGGCGGCTGCTTCTATTTCCCAGACGTCGGCGACAAGCCAATCTTCTCTTACATTAAGACGGAGCCTACAAAGTGAGTCGCGCATGAAGGCGGAACTATCAAATACTAACATCTCGTAGGCATGGCTTGGAGCGCATCATCGACATCCAGGAGAAGAAGGCCATTTCTAACAAGGCAAACACGGGCGCATACGTCTTCCCGAGCGCTGGCCAGCTCAAGTCATGGGCCGCCGAGAACCTCGACATGAAGAGGCCAGACGGCTCCGAGGTGGGAGAGTACTACACATCACAGATGATAGCCTTGATGATCCAGAACGGCGTCCCTTATCTAGGCATGCCCGTGAGCACAAAAGACTTCAGCGTCGTAGGAACTCCTGAGCAGCTACAGGACCTCTTGAAGCAGCTCAAGTCAGACACCTCAAACCTCCCTATCAAGTTGAAAAAGCGCCGCTTCTGCTTCGACCTCGACATGACCCTTGTGGGTGTACCGGCCGTAGCCGGCGACTACTCGACCTGCCCGCCTATCGAGAAGAACATCCGCTTGGTGCAGCAGCTTTACAATGCGGGCCACTACATCATCATCGTGAGGCAGACTTGGCACTTGGCAGGGGTAAAATAAAGCTAATTCGGATAGCAAACCGCGCGTCGCATGCGAACACATCACGGCAACATCGGCTCTGTCCTCGCGGACGTCGGTCCCGTCACCTTCGCTCAGCTCGCCAAGTACGAGATCCCCTACCACGACATCCACTTCGGCAAGCCCTACGCCGACGTCTACGTCGACGACTTGGCAGTCAACGCCAACCTGGATACAATGCGGGAGATTGGCTGGCTGCTGGACGAGCATGACCCTGCTGCGTTGATAGGAGACGAGGCCGGATCCGGAGAGGAGGCAAAAAAGGCGGGCATGATTGCCGCTCGTGACTTCAACACCATCCAGATTATCGGCGACAAGGTCATCAAGTCCAGCAAGTCTGAAAACATTCTGGGCGAGCTGTTTTTCTACTCCCACATGCCTTCCGAGATCGCACACATCTTCCCTACTGTCTACAATGTCGACTACATTGCCGACACCTCCATTTACAACATTACTATGGAAAACCGCCGCGGCCTGACATTCTCCCACTTGCTCGTTGGTCGTTCCATCACCAAGGGCCGCCTCATCTCCCTTCTCAAATCTCTGCACACTATCCACACCACAGCCAGCACCGACAAGCCCACCCTCAAGATCCCCTCAGCACTGGAGAAGAAGTTTGAGGAGCACTCCCTGGCGCGGGCGAACCACCGCGTCAACATCTACGCAAACTACGGCTCCAAGCTACGCAGCCGTTACTACAAGGACCAGGAAAAGTACGACGCCCTTGGACCTCTGGCAGCTTCTCTCTTCGCCCGCATCAACGAGTTCCTCGACACATACGAGGCCGAAGAGAAGGGCGTGCATGCGCAGGTGATCCACGGCGACCCCGTCTTCAGCAACGCCATCCTGTCCAAGGACGAGAAGCTCGTCAGCTTCATAGACGTGCGCTGCCAACTTGAGAATACCCTTACTCCCGAGGGCGACATTCACTACGATCTCGGCAAGGTGCTCCAGTCTCTCTGCGGTTACGACCACATTCTGTTCATGAGTGCGAACAACCACGACCTCAGGGGAGCCCTGGAGACCGACGCGCCCCTTCTCGACGAGGCTGACTCGGACCTTCTCACCGAGCTGCAGGAGGTCTTCTTCACATTCCTCGAGGAGACGTACTCCGTCCGTCTGCATCGCAAAACCCTTTTCCGCATCACCGCCTCCCTCTTCTTCAGTCTCATCCCGTTGCACCGCCCAGAGCTCGGCGCCGTCTTCCTGCGCATGTGCAAGGAGACCCTCGACAAGGCCAGCAACATCAACTACGGCCCGAACGCGCGCTCCATCGCAGGCCTGACTCTCAGCCGTCGCGCAAGCTCCAACTTCGCCGACGAGAGCGGCCGCGAGATGCCCGTAGGCAATGCAAAGGGCGAGAAGCTGAGCGTGCCCAACGTTGTCGTGACCGCCAAATAGACGCCTGTCAACGAAATTATGCGGCGGCAAGGATCCGCGTCGGTTGGTCGCAGCGTCGAGGTGCTGGTTCACGGGACATATTACGCCGAGAAGTGGGTTTCTTGTGTGGATTGCATTGATGTCATGGGCGGAGAGCTCATGTGGGGTCATATCGGGGTCGCTTTTAATGCGGGGACACGAAGAACTTCAACCTCGCCTGAAAATGGCATGTGGTTTAGCTACTGCTCAAATCTGTTTGGTTTTGTTTGGGAAAGGCGTGAGCGAGTCTCGGGGTCTATCAACATTTGACGGGTTCTCCTTTTTCACTTCATGTCTATTGTTCCGACGTCTATGAGGATCATGTACTACTATACCAAGTTACACCAAGGGACATGTGCCACGAGAGATCCAGTGAGACTTGGTGAAGAGCGTGACGGAGTACACTTAAGTTTTTCGCTGGCTATGGCCAACTCAAAGAAACACAACGGGTCACTGTCTTGAAGTCGATAGCTATTAGTACCGTAGTACGGTGAGCGAAGAAAGAAACGCCTATCCAAGACACACATCTGTGATGGTCTTATATCTGATCCTCGCTTTATGTCGCGCAGTATGAATGGGACGTGACAAGCGAGTATAACTGCGGCCATTCGATTGAGAGTGACTACATAGTGTATGATGATGACCTGTCAGACTGAGGTATTTGCAACCCCATCCTTTACATCTGGGCGGCCGCGTTGGGCACACGCTTGGAGAACACGTCGTCAAGGTCGCCAAAGAATTCGACGGACCTGATCTCTTTGACCATTTCAAATCCTGCATGCGACTTCATGAACTGCAGCATCTCCAGGTCGGCAACCATGATGTGCGGCGGGTTCCTCTTCGATGTGATGCCGTACGTCCCGGTCATGCCCGCCCAATAACCCCTGTCCTCTTCGAACTTCTTTCCGAAATCGTGGCCCATGATGAAACCGGGCAACTTGATTTTCACACAACCCACGTATTCCAAGTCGTACGACCTCTCAACGTCCTTGAGCTGCTTCTGATACAACCAGTCCTCGATATCACCTGCCGCATATTTGTCGTCCTTGGCACGCGTCTCCCTGATGTCCGCAACCGTCCTATCGACGAACTCGTCATTCAAGCGCTTGAGCTCATCGGCGTCGGTCCAGACCTCGTACCAGCCGGCGATGATGGTGGACCCGTTGGCGGGGGCGGTGTACTTGTCCAGTAGGACGGATCGGACCTCACCGATGTCCATGTCGGTTATGTCGTGGATGTACGAGTCGTCGTCCCAGAGCTTTTGGCACATGGATTTCTCCTTGGCGAGTTCGGTGAGGCGATGAGGCGGCGTCACGATGGTGATGTCGTCGGAGCTGCGGGGGGCGAGGCCGGTGGCGAGCGGGACGGAGTGGTTCGCGTAGCTGCCGTGGTTCATGAGCTGGGGGAGAGTGTCGTGGAGCTCGGAGATGTTCCTGAAGGTCTGGACGCCGAAGACGACGGCGAGGATGGTGGTGACTGTGACGCCGAGGCCGAGGGCGCCCAGGAGGATGTTGCGGGTGCGGTGGGACTTGGGGGCGACCGCGTCGCCCTTGTACAGGACGGACTCTGTGTCGGCAGCCATTGTTTCTTTCTTGCTGCTGGATAGGTAAGGTGGGGGAAACATGAAAGGGTTTGCTGCTTTTTGTGATGGAGGATGCTGTAAAGAATGGTTATGATGGGAGTCTGTGGGAGGAGGGTCGACTTGAAATAGTTGAAGACCGGGAGACCGAAGGTGGCTCAAGGTAATGGAGGAGTCAGACTTGGCTTTTAGGGATACGGAGACTTGATGTCTGTTGATGTCGTGTTCGGCATGATGAGCGAGGTTTATAGTTCTTCTCGGTGGGGGGTTGAACAACCTTGAGACTTAGTTTATGAGGCGATATTGATCTCATGACCCTTTTTGACAGGAAAACGGTGATATCAGAGTTATGGTGAGAGAACAAACACCACTCTCGACTGCTACCTGTATGAGCTCAAATTCCGGCTTTCTCACGACATCTGCTGCGTCACAATAACACGCTTCTCCTCATTGCTATCTTTATCCGCGTTCTCATCGATCTCAATGGGACCGTTGAACGTTTGGGGTCCATGCAAATGTAGACCTTGTTCACGCCACCTGAATGTTGGCGACTTCTTCCGCCAACCAAAGCTAACACCATGGAGTCTCTTGGAAGTGTTCAACAAGCACAACCTCTTCTATCCGCACCAAATACAGAAGCATGACGTCTTTGAAGGCGATAGAGTATTTGTGTCCGGCGTGAGGTGAATGTGAGGGCGATGAGAATCCCAAAAGAATATCTGGAGGGAATCAATTTGAGGCACACTGGCAATGCGTGAGAGTGAGAAAAACGAGTTTGAAATTGTAAATTGGGCTAAATCTCCATCGTGAAATTTAGATCCGCGTAATGAGGTGGTTCACGAAAACGTCGTGCCAAGAAGCCATCTCACAAGGTTAGCGGAAATGCGCCGGCACTGCGACCTACTTCTTGTCAGGTGGCATAGTAAACGGATATTGGAGTAATACGCCCCGGATCATGCTTTGATGCTACCAATGTTGTCATGTGCTGAAGCTTACAAAGCCACACTTGTATTCGCAGTAAATGAAGAAACGCATGCTAGGGTAGAGGAAAGGATTTCCGTGACATACTTAGCATCCATGTCTGAGTATGGTGGTCCTAATTCCACCGGATTTTGATAATATTTCAACAAGGCCCGCAAACAAAATCATCTGCTCTTCTTCCCAAATTCCCCCCAGGTCTTGATTCAAGGAAAGAGGTATTAGTCACATTTGGACGCATCATGCATTAACGAGAGCTGAATAACTATCATTGTGGATAAAAGTGAGGGTCTACTTTGTAAGCTGTCTAGAGACTTGTGGCGATGTTAGTGATTGGTCTTGTTCCGACGTGTTTTCGAGGGCCTCTGTGCATCGCTCCTGTGAGAACCAGTCCATGCAGACATGATTCCTCTCGAGAGGCATCCACTGGAAGCTTGGCCTTTGTGCCACATCGATCAACTTGCTGTTATATACAGATTGCGGGTGGAATCAGATGTATAAGTATATAAGTATCTAAGCCGAGTCACAAACGATTAAGCCGTAAGAAGTCTCAGATCGCCTCATCGACCGGTCGTTTTTGACTTGTGCGGTTCTCCATACCCTCCTAGGAAAGAATCGGTCTTATTTCGTGCACTCCGAAAAGGTTGGAGATGCTATCAACCAGGGTATCATCGTCAAAAGCGCCAACATAGTTCGAGTATCGGAGGCTCCCGCCCTTTCCTGGCCAATAGCTGATGAATCCACGGGCGCCCGGAACCTTGAGAAGAGTACAGACTGTGTCAAGATGATTCTGCACATCCGACTCGGACAGTCTGAGTGATATGGCGTAATGCTTGTCAAAGACGGCCTCTTTGTTGCCGCGCGGCTTGAATTTGTCTCCGATACGTTTTCGGAGCTCGGAGGGGTCTGACTGATTGGCTCGAGGCTCAGAGAAGGGCGATGTCGAGCCAGAACATCGGTTCTGGCTGAGGCCGGTCTCGACGTACCATGTCGATGGGTTGACAACCCCGACAACTGACTTTGGCTCGTTTAAGTTGGATGATGCAGTTTGTCTGATGTCCGGGTTGCAGTCGCTTGAAGATTTGGCAACGCATTTGGATAAGAGGACCAGCTGGCTGCTGATAAAAAAGAGCGCCAGGACACCCAGAACTATGAGTCTCGGGCTATTCTGTGTTCTGACCACAGGGTTCGAGTATGGTTGAGGCGATTTACGTGTCATTTTTAGTCGTGTTGACAGATGAACAAGCTGTGAAACGACGCGCTTTTCTGGCACCCTTTTAAGAGATTGCGATTTCAGTCGAGAATCGCTCCCCTTCAAATTTAATTCTAGACTATCTTGTTGAAAACCCCATCATATTCGATCTAGCTAAGAGTGGTAAGGTCTATCGACCGACTGGAGGCCAGGACAGCCCTAGCTGACAGACCATTATTTACTTGAAGAAGCTAGGGAAGGGGGATGTCGAGGAACAAAGGACCTACTTGCGTTTCAAAGAACTCGAAGGAAGAAGAATGCGGGCTAAGTATGGAACCAACAAAGGGAAGACCCTTTTTGTCTGAGAGACAAAATTTGCAAAAGCTCCGGGTAGTATTGTCACTTGTGTGCTGTAGCAGGCTTGAGTGGCCACTCCAGAGTGTAGTGCCCGGGTACGATAGCCTCGAGAGGGTCGCAGGCTCAATCGCCGGGTTTTGGTGATCAACAAGTATTTTGAAGATTTCGAGTTTTCATGACAAGATTCAAATCTGTGGTCAAGAATGGCAGGCGAAATGGACATTGCTGAGACGGCTTTCATTGAAAAGGCTGTGGGATCAAATACTCCCTTTGGTTCTCCATTTTCTGTCCCGAATGCCTCTCATATGTCTCTTGGACGATGCTCGTGAGTCAGGCCAGGGACTTTTGACACTTTCACCAAAGTATGGTCACTGAAGGCATTTGAATTGCTCATCTTCCGGCGACCCCTGGAAGCCGACCATTCAATTAGTCCTGTGGAGCCCTGTTGATCTGAAACTCGCACATTGAATCCATGCGTTTGGCCATGAAATGCTTCTTCGTGACCGAGAGCTGCCTTTGATACCGTCTTATCGACTTCCCGAGTATCTCAAGGCAGACGCACAAGCACCATCATGGTGACAAACAGGGAAACGGCTTCATTAAGCACCCTTGAGTATCTTGGTTTCTCTGTGCTTTAGCCATCTTTTCTTGCTGATTTTGGGGTTTTGTTTTTCTTCTTTTCTTTTTCCCCCCCTTCCTTAATAAAAGGATGATAGCAGCTACATGGGATTTGATCTTCGATTGGCAGGTTTCTTGAGAACCCCGCTTGCACCACCACGGTGTAAGGAAAATTGAAGCTTGCCATGTTTAGATAGCAACGGGTGTGTAATGCAAAACTCTGAGCCAACTAATAAATGCCATAGTAAGTGACATAAAATCACAATAAATTGAATTGCTGAATCATATTCAAGGGTGCTGTCGTATTCCTTCATTGTGGGATGCCAAATCTAATATACTTACGCTCGACATCCCTTTTCAGATGCTAATCAAACAAGGGCGGTGAGGAATAGTAGCAAGTACACAGCGAGGCTCAATGCAAGCGCGCAAGGTAGCTCTGCTTCAGGCGCCTTTGACAAAAAACAACTTCAATTTGCTTGGTCAGTCACAGGTCGAATGAAAATAGTTGGAATGAAGGATTCTGTCGTTCTGAGCTGTGTCGGTGGGTAAGTCACCAATATCTCAATCACGGATTAAAAGCCACGGATTGGAGGCCAAAAATTTTCACGACGCCCGATGACCGGAGGTGGCTGTGTCTAGTGCTCCCTAGATGTAAGTCATGACAAGCGTGCGAATCTGAATGGAGATTTTATGCAGTTGGACTCGAGCTTGGCGTAAAGACAAGCTGATCAAAAATGTTTTTTAAAAAAAGCCCAACAAATGGTCTCACGGATAATGGAGTTCAGACTAAAGATAAATTATTGATTTTGTTAAATAGTTTGATAGAAGCGCCCCCAGTACCGTCTGGCAAGTCTCCTAGCTTTGATTCCCCTAAGAGACCTATGCTCTTAATTCTATATTCCGGGAATAGCGATAACGTCTATTACTCCGCTAATCATATTATTAGCAACGCCTTCAGGTTATTGAAAGCCTTCTTAGGGTGTGATCAACAACTCGCGGTACGGTCCACGGTACGGTCTAGCGCCCCAAAAAATAACTTGAAAATTCATTTTTCGAGGGACTATACCCGTTTAAGTAGTATTTTTTACTAATAACCTCTATACTAACTCTAGACTATAGAATACTCGATTTATATAAATCTTAGTATATACTACCCCTATTTAACCCCTTAAAAGCTATAAATTTTCTATTATTAACTATACTATTATATAAATTCAAAGGGGGTACTCTTAAGGACCCTATAAGTATACTATATAATATAGCGAAACTTTAGTAGTTAATAATAAGCTAAAATAGCGAGGCTAATAAGGCTAATAAGACTATAATTATAATAACTATAGTTATTATAGCTACTATAGTTATAGCTTTAAGTAGTATTTAAAGTATTCCTTAGTTAGAGAAGAAAGTTATATACCTAGGAGGGCTAGAGGCTATAAGGGAGTTTGCTTATTATCTTTTAAAAAGCTCGAATAGATAGTTCTTTACCCTATTTTATATAAGTAAATATTAGTTTAAAGTTCTTATAAGATAGCTATAAAATAATACTACTCTAAGGGAGATATAATATCTTTTTTATAAATAGAAAGTAATAATATTTATCTTTATACTAGTAATAGGTAGCTTATAATATCTAGTAATATACTTCTTCCGAATTAATTAGTTAATAGTCTCTTTAGTATTTAATAAGATCTTACTATACTTTATAAGCTTTTACTAAGTATATATAAGGCTAGTAGAGGAAGGAGAGGTCTCTAGTAAGATTGAAAAAGACCTAAAGCATAAGGCTTTTACTAGGTATATTAGAGTAGTTAATAATACCCTTATATATATATTTATTCCTAAGGGAGATAAGTAAAAGAAGTAGCGAAGTTATAAGGGTATAGTTAATTAAAATATATTTATCGTAATACGATTTAATAGTAGCTTCTTATATATACTTACTAGCGTAGAGGGTTCTATTTATAACGCCTAGTTAGTAATATTCGCCTTTAATTAAGGGTTTATAATATTAACTAGAAGGTATTTCCTTACTAACGCGGGTTTTAGTAGTTATAATAGGCTTATAATCCTATATTATAAAACCTAGTACTATTTATAGGATTAGAGGGATACTAATAAACCTCTAGAAATAGTAGAGGAGCTATATAACCTCCGCTATAACTAGCTTTATATAATTATAGAGTAGGTATTTAGTTAGTTAAAGAAGAAATAGAAGATTATCTATACTATAGCACTAGAGTATAGGTTTTAGAATTAAATAGCGATTATTTATACTATAACTAGGCTTTATAACTTCCTAATCTAATATATAGAGGATAAATAGAAGGGTAGCGATACTAACTTTAATAATAATAATAAGGAAAAAAAGTACTAGTAGAGGGTAAATAAGAGGTATAGTAAGCGTAAAGTTAATAAAATTCGAGCCTAAGTAGCGGCGTTAATATAAGAGGATTAGAGGGTCTATTAACTATAATAATAGTAATTTTTTTACTATTATAACTACTAAATTAACCGCTTTAAAAACACTAATAACTATTACTTTAAAATCCTTAAAATATACGCCCTCTTAACGGTATTACTTAGTAGTTTATTCTATAGTACTACTTCTAATACTACTAAATTAGCAAGCTTTTTACCTAAGTTATTAAAAATAATAATAAACTTATCTAGCGATAATTCGCTTTTAAACTACGCGAGGTCTACCTAAGCCTTCTCTATTATAGCCTCGTTATTAATAACTTCTTCTAACTTTAACTTCCTACCTAATATTAACTTCCTAAAAAGCTAAAGAGATTTATTAATATATACGTTACCCTCGCTAATAAAAGGTATTTTCCCACGCTTTATTACTAGTAGTAGACTTTTCTCCTAATTAACTACTTCGCTAGTCTACTACCTCGCTAGTATTAATAAAGTAGTTAATAACCTTCTATATAGGGTTAAGCTAGTAGTAAAACTTCCTCCCCTTCTAATAACTTAACTCTATAGTTAAGAGGGTAAGGGTAGGGCTTTATTAAAGGGATTAAAGTTATTAATATTAAATTTAGCTTTACTAGTATTATTAACCTTATTAACTTCCTTATTAGAAGAGTCTTCCTCTACGAATAAATCCCTAGTAATACGGATCTTATTACTAGTCCCTATCCTATTATCCTAAATCTTATAATAGGGCTTAGGGTTCCCTAAACCCTTCTTAAATACCTATATAGCTTTTAGGTTATTAGTAAGGTAGGTAGTATACGCGTTATTATTATAAGAAACTCTTCCTTCTATATTAAAGTTATTACTAGATTTAAATATAATTAATAACTATATATTAAATCGCTTCTACTTAGTATTATACTTATTTAGTAACTATAGGGGAGTAATTATTATTAGAAACTAGGCCTTATTATTAATCTTTTTTGCTAACTCCTCCTATAGTAGCTTATAAGTAGTAGCCTTCTTTATATTTAAACGCTTCTCTTAATATATTATAATAAGTTCTTCTATATACTAAGTAATACTACTAATAGACTATATTACTCTAGCCCTTTTTATAGCTATTTAAGTATTTTTTTTATTAGTTATTAGTATTAGTAGTACTAACTATAAAGAGACCTCCTAAGAGGGTAAGGGATTATTATCCTATAAGGGAGATCGTAAGGCTTATTATTTTTAACTCGGGGTAGGTAACTTAGGCTAGGCTAACTTAGAGCGATCCTCTATAATAAGTATAGCTATTATAATACCCTCTTATACCTCGAGTTCCTCTTCTTATTACTAGTTATATATTATTAGAGCTATTTTAGGTATTATAGGGGTATTATAAGTATATAGTTCTAAATAACTTTACGTAGTTATTAGAATAGTAGGATCCTAGCTCTAATAAAGTTATAAAATTATAGCTAATAAGGATAGGGTTAATCTAGGTAAGTAGTAAGCTACTACTATATCACGCTACTTATATATAGGTTAAATATATACTTTAGCTATTTTTACTAAGAGTAGGTATTAAGAAAGGCCCGTGCGATATATCGCTAGACCGTACCGTGGACTATAGGTCGAGTTATCGATCACACCCTTAGACCGTTAGAGAGATAGAGTCCAACCTTGTGTTCCTCTATTACAGACATGAACCTTGGTCTTTCCCGTGGCGGCCTCCTTTGTGTTTTATCATGTCGACCCCATCCAACTTTGAGACAGCTACGATCGCATCGTCGTCGAAAAAGCCCCAAACCGTGTCGGGACGCTTCTTAACGTTCATAACGAACCCGCGAGAGCCGGGACGTTGCAGAATGGCGCAAACATTGCTTCTGACTTCGTCGGCTGAGGCCTTTTCGGCAAACCGCATCTCGAACGCGTGATCCCAGACGTAATCTCCAACGACCGGTGTCAACTTATCACCGATGCGCCGACGAAGATGGCTGGGATTCATTGGTTTGACCTCGGATGGAGAGGCGTGAAGTGAGCCTGAAGACTGACATAAGCTCCGTCTCATCCCGCTTTCGAACTGGGACACTGGTGGCGTCCCGATTTCCACAGTGTCGAGCACGACGGTGCGCCAAATGCTCTTGCCTTGCAAGGGCGTGGCAGCACTGGACAGCGGATACAGAGTTTGGATGCCGATTGCTGGGGATGACTGATTGATGGTGACCTTGACCGTTGTGTTGGCATTGCCGTTGTTGACCTGAAGGTCATCGTGCATCATTACGAGATTGAAAAGGTTTCCGAGGATTCCAAGAATTCCGATGACGACCGCGAGACCGTGAGCAATGCAGAATGCTTGCATGCCAGAAGAGTCTTTTTCTCCGTTTCGCGCAGGGCGTGGGAGAGGTTTCTTCGTAGCCGCCTTTGCTTGCTCCCGCATGTTGGAGGTCGTTTCTCTGTCACGCTCGGAGAGCGAAAGACGTACACGCTCGGCCATTTTAGTTGATAACAACTTGGTGTTGTCGGTTTCGATAACGGAGCAGAGCTGAAATCGTTAGCATTGATCAAACACTATTCATACGTCAAAGAGACGGTAAAAGTGTCTCCTCTTATGTATGCCTCCGAAGCTGCCTCCGGAACGGCCCTCATGGGTGCCTCGAGCACCGGAAATACGCAAAACTGAAGACAACCAAATTACAGTTTATCCGTTTCCGGGGAAAGCAAGATGCATGCTCGGAAAGAACCATAGATACCTCTTGCTCCCCAGAACCTAAATCAGAGATACCTACGGCGATAGGATTGTCATACCGTGTTGTGAAGACTAACCTTTATATTCCGAGCTACTTGACGGTAAACTCAAATATTGAAGCTACTTCTGCCTTTCCTGTTAGTGCGCGGCGTCTGCCCTGATGCTTCTGTTCTTGTTGCTACTGCTGTCGTCGCTGCTGTCGCCCCCCGTGGTTCGTTGTCCGTCGTCGTCTGTTATCGCCTTCCATTATTTTTATTATCTCCTATGTTGATACTGTTGGTGTTCCATCATCGCTGTTGCCACCATTGTTACTATCACGTATAGAACACATCGTATTTTGAGAATTGGCAACGTTCGCTATCTAAATAAGCTTCTGCTATGGAAACTACCCGATTGAGGCCTGTTTATGACTAGACCCGGAACTAGTAAACCATTATCCCGCTCACAAACTTCGCCGTCGTCCATTCTCTCCATTATCCGTTGTTCGTCGTCCATTCTCTCCGCTATCCGTCGTCTGTCGTCAGTTGCCGGTTAGGTAGTTAGATGTACCACATCGTGTTCTTGAACATCTCCGTGGACGCAGGGTCGGCCTCACCGGGGCTGCCGCCAAGAGGTAGAAGCTGGAGGGCCTCAGTGGGGCGGTCACCCTCGAACATGCTCTGGCCACGAGCGCCGTACTCCTCGACCAACTCTGCAGCCTTGGGGCCGGAGCGGAAGCCCTGCGAGGTGGCAATGTTCTCATGGGCACGAGCGCGGCCCGCGGCAAGGTCGGCGTAGTAGATAGCCGGGTGCAGCGAGACGGGGGTGGTGCTGCGGGCGTACTGGTAGCATTGGCCGTAAATCATCTTCTGCAGAGCATTGGGAGACATCTTGGCCTCGTCCATGAGCACGGTGTAGTGAACGGGGCGCGCCGTGCCTTGAATGGCGACGTGGCTGCACAGGTAGAAGTCCCACCAAAAGGGGTGACAGACCTCCTTCTCAAGAAGAGTGCCCGGGAGAGGGTTGCCGTTCTTGTCACCTTGCTGAGGGAAGAAGCGGATGTGGTGACGCTTCGTAGCGACAATGACGGTGAACTTGGGTTGCTTAGCACCTTTGTACTTGTCGGCGAAGATGGCCTTCATCGTGCCAATCTCGTAATCCAAAACTTGCGCGTACTGGCCCTCGGAGACACCATCACGGAAGTAGATGATATGAGGGGGAGGAGCAGGGTGGTTCATGCGCTTGTGCCAGGTAGGCATCAGGCGCGCAAGGAAGTTGCGGGTGTTGAGAGGAGAAAGCATCTCGACACGGTACCCGTTGGTCTCGACGGCGGCGGCATAGAAGGTAGCGTCGTTGTCCATCGACATCGTCATGGTGGCCATAGAAGGCGCGTCGATACCAGGGGTAGCGTGGGAGACATCAACACCGATCATCATCGTGACCTCCTTGAAAAAGGCAGGAGCCTTGTTGTTGGGGCCGGAAGGGTGAGGGATGCGGCAGGTAATTCCGCCGAGCTTGGCGTTGACCTTCATAGCGACGTTGGAGTGGTACTGGCCTTGGTTCTTCTCGACGTGACGAGCCAGCACGCACTGGGTCAGAACACCGAAGCGGCAGTCAGCTGATTTCTTGATGCGCTCGTAGGATCCGGCGTTATTGAAGCGCAGGACGCAGAAGATGAGTTGGGGGGTCATGCCGGTGACCTGTCTGATTTGCTTGTAGGCCTTGGCGACCGCATCGGCAACGTTGTTGTTTCGCGCCTCCGAGTCTATAACGACGGCATCCTTGACGATCTTGCCGCCGTGGCCGGTATACGTCTGCTTGAACATCTGGACAAACTGCCCGGCGGCGGCCTTGTTGGTTGCGTTTTCAAGGATCAAAATGCCCCAAGACTGAAGGGGCTGACGGTTGGCGACCCAGAACTTCTTGCCACGAAGATCCCAGCGACCGGCGAACATGGGGCTAATGACATTGTTGGCATACTGAATCTTGGGGGGTTCCAGCAGAGTTCCGACGGTCCTGGCCATCTGGTTGTCGAAGACAACCCCGTACTGCTTGAGATAGGGGTCCTCGCCCCAAGCGAGCTGGTCCTTCGCGTTGATGATATCCGCCTTGCGGACGTTGGGGCGCGTGACAGCACCCTTGATCATGGCAGCAGTCTGGTCGGGATCCAACTTGAAGGGGTAACGCTGCATTGGCTTGATAATGCAGACTTCCATGGGGAAAAATCCGGCCTTCTGGGTCTCAACGAGGGGCCAGTCGGGGAAGCCAATCTTGTAGCCGTACGTCTTCTGGAAATACTCAACAACGTTCATCTCCTCGCCGTTGTTAGTGAATCTGACGTTCTTGGCGGTGGCGCCCTTCTCGCCGTATTCAGACCCGAAGGCGATCGACTTGATAACGTACACCTTATCCCAGTTCTCCTTGCCGCGATGCTTGGGGGTGAAGCGCAGCTTGGCGAGCTTGCGCAGGTGCTTGAACGCCTCCGACATAGTAAACTGGGTGCGTCCGTTCTTGTCGGTGGTGCGAACGGGGGCCAATAACTTGACGATGTCGCCTGGCTGCAGGTTGCGCCATCCGTGGCTGCAAGTGGCGAGGAAGTCCTTGACAAACAGATGAAGAGGAATGTTTCCCTTCCAGAAAGCCGTGTTGGCGACGTCCACATTCAGTCCGAGTCCTCTGCCAAGTCTACCGGTAAAGGATTGGTTCATGCGGACAGAAGCATAGACACCCTTAACCAGCTCGATGCAAGGGCCAAGGTCGAAGGATTTCTTCGCTCGCTCGTTGTAGAAGTTACGCTTGATCGACAGCAAGCGCTCAGTGGGGTACTGACGTACAAGGTGATCAAGGAAGTTCATGGCCTCAAGCACAGAGTTGTCCCAGTCCATCTTGTTGTTTAGATACGCCTCAAGAGCGGCAAGGCGGACCTCTTTCGTCTGGCGCATGACTAAGTAGTAGGCGTTTTCTCGGCGAGGCTTGCCGTTCTTTGGAGGAGGAAGGCCCTCATCGAGGTCGACCCTGAGGCGCTCTTCGCCGCGCTGGATAGCCACAGAGCTCCAAGCGAGCTTACGACCGTCACAGAGCCAGAGGGTCTTATACTTCTTGAGCATAGACTGGACTGCGGGATGCTTCCAAACCTTCTGGAAGACGACGTTGTACTTCAACGGGACGGGTGTGATCGACACATCGTACTGGTAGATAGTCATCTTGTCATTCCAAGACTTGACCCGAAACTGGTTGACCTCGAGGTTGCAAGCCTTGCTACCAGTGTTGAAGCCTGGACGCTTGGCAAAAGGCGTCTCGCCGGCGTTCTGTGATAATGTAAGCCATAGTTCACAAAAGAGGTCTGCAAGTCTTACCTTGCTATTAGCGCCAACGGTGTACGCCTCTGCAGGCAAATCGATTCTGGTGTTTCCCCTTTCCTGCTGAGCAGGGACATCGGGCTTGGCAGGGTCAAAGCCCATGGAGGGACCGAAGGGATTTTGTCGCTGCAAGGACTGAGAGCCAGAGCGCTGGCGGCCGGGGCTACCGGGACCTCTAGAGGAAGAGCGTCCATCAGTGGAGCCGTCCATGTTCATGGCAGAGGCGCGGATCTGCTGGTTGCGGCCGGACATGTTGGTGATTGAAGGTAGTTGAGGGTGTAGATTGGCTGAACCAGTATGTCTGAATAAAAGTTAGCAATGTGAATTGATGGAAGGAGGCAAAAGAAGCAACTATGATAAAAAGGAAGGCAGCAACAGGAGAGATGAAGGCAACATAATGACGCGGGACGACGGCAACGATAACGGCAAGAGCAGTGACAACGGCAATGGCAACGACGACAACGAGACCAACGCAACGGCAGTGACAGTCATCATGGGCAGAACTGTAGCATACCTCAGGGTGGCTAAGAAGGTAAGTTAGACTGGGTTGATATTGCCTGACAGTTGTGAATGTGAATGTGAAGGAGTATTGCTGTGTTGTGTTTTGGTGGATGAAGAGTCTGGGTTGAAGTGGGAGAGTAGAGCCTTTTTGTAGAAGCGGAGGGATCTCGAGCTTCAGGGGGCAGGAAGGAGGATTCTGTTCTTTCTATCGTAGAAAGAGGCAGGAAGCAAAGAGGAAGCGGACAAGGGGATCACAACAAACGGAGGCAGGCAAGAGATGTTTCCAGGCTTACCTCAGAAGAGTTCAGTGCAGCAAGTTGCTCAGATGCTGGTGATGATGTCAGTATTGCAAGTGGGTTTGGAAAGATGGGCAAGCAAGGTGTTGGGTTGAGAGAGAACAGTGATACGTGTTGGAGAATTCATACCTTGTTGTATGTAGGTGAAGTAGCTTGATGTGACTGAAGTCTTGTGAGTTCCAAGAAGTTTGGATGTTGTGATGTGGATAGGAGAAGAAGAGTTGGTGGGTTGAGGGATAGGAGGTGGGATTATATAGAGCCTCCAGCGGCGGCCAACCGCGCTAGCGGTGGCACCAGCCTCGAGAATGAGGGAAGGAGGCGCAGAAGAGGCAGTTGCGCACCTTTTTGAAGGAAAGAACGGCAGCCAGGTTGCAGCAGAGATGGTAGGTACGTACGATCTCTGATGAGGCTGGTCGGTGGTGGATTCCTAGCAAGGACGAACGAGTTGACCGCGAAGGGATTCTCGTGGTGTTCCGGTGGGAGATAAATATCAAAAGAGAACGGAGATCGTTGAAGACTTCGGAAAGGCGGCCAACAAACGAGGGAGGTGGCTGGGGCGGGGGTGCGGTCGATGCAGAAGGGCACGGGAGCCTCAGGAGGAAGACCAAATCGGGACTGGCTAGCTTGGAATGCCTTCAATTTTACTGAAACTCCCTTCCCAAAAACTTTTCAGCTGCCTAAGGAGATGCTGCTTGCCTTGCCTTAGGTGCCCTACCGAACCAAGATCCTCGCGGCCGGGTGCAGTGGGAGACTCGTTTGACGGGCCATGGCGGGCGCCGACGACCACTTCTACCATCTTCATAGTCATCATACTCCATCAAAAGCGCTGACACCAATTAAAAGAGGGGTTTGAAAGGCCGTCGGACGGGGAAGAATGCTTGTGAGAATGCGAGATAGTATCCTTCCCTAATAGCTGCTTTCCACTGATGATGTGGCTTTGGCCAGTCATGATTCTGCTTGGATCCCTTTGCAGATACGCTGCGGAAGGACGGGCGTGGTCTGTTTCTAAGGAAGCATTACCTCGCCATCAGAGACATGCATGCGAGGGCCCGTCAAGGGAATCCACTGAGTAAAGGACCTGGACTTTGAAGATCACGATGCGGGACAAGGAAAGTCACCAGATTGAGGGTATTTTCTTTTTGGTATTGGGGTGCTGGCTCACTTACGAACCAGCTGTTGCCTTCCTCCTGCCTAAGATTCTTCCAAATTGTATGTATCGTCACTGAGTCGTGGGGTTGGGTATGAGTACTGATGCTCGAACGGCGCGTTTTCTTTTGGTACCATCGTGCTCCTGGCCTGGAGCAGCACGTCAAAATAGTTTTTGCCACTCCTAACGCCCCAGCAATGCGGCCCCCGGACTTTTCTATTATACAGAAATTCGAGTCGAATTACTACCACGTCCCCTTATGGCTTGATTATGTGTGGAGAAGGATTGTTGAAACTGAAAGGGAAAAAGTGTCGACGATCGTTAGTCAGGATGTGCAACACTGAACACCCAGATTCCACGCCGATACCTGATGTCGAGAAGCTCACCGATGGATCATCAGAAGTCCGCCGCAGTCGATGATGAGAAGTCAAGATTTAATGCCCATTCTGCGATGACAATTAAGCCCAACCCCTGCGGAAACCGGCCCCTGTATTCATTCGTCAGTCCAAAGGTCAGTACTGATATCCGCCATAGGATTGGGCCGGCGACTGATCATAGCCAGAAGGAGGTAGGGTCCAGTTGGTGCTTCCATCGTACCGGGCAGCGTTGCTCAAATACTGCCCCTGCTGAACCGGAGCAGCAGGGTCAGATCCGCCGCTGGAATCGGGCCGGAGAGGAGAATTTCTGTAAGTGGGCGCCAGGCGATGTCCGGTGTTGTCAAACGGACCAAGGGCCCTTTGAGGAGAATTGCGACCACCGAACCCATATCCAGCATAATCACCAGAGGCCTGGCGGCCATGGGAGGAGGGTTGCATACCGTTGTTTTGTCTGCGTTCCTGGTTGTTTTTCCAAGCACTATAGTCCGGGACAGGAGTGTTTTGGATGAGGTTAACAAGGTTGTATGTGTTGAGGCGATAGGCATCGGACGACTGAGCATACGCGTGAGCAGGCGGCAGGATGCCGAGGAAAAAGGTGATGTCTCGGGAAAGCGGTGCGCCTTGGTTCCGTCGTTGTTGGTCAAGTCGTCGACCGGCGGCGCCCTTAAGCGGGGATTCTCCGCGCGCGAGCTTCCGTGGCCTATTTAGCTCTTCGAAGTCATCGCCGGCGAAGGGCCGCTTGGGCGAGTTAGTTACACCCATGTACTGCGGAGCAGGACTGGCAGTCTGTCGAATGGCCGGGGGCACGGGTGTTTGGCGAACCGACGTCGGGTTCTCGACGATAGGAACAAGCATCTTGGGCCTCAACTGAACAGCCGGCGAAATAATGAGCCGATAAGCAATAGGGTCGAAAGTCTCGACTGAGAAACGGCTAGCAAAGTGGGCGAGCTTGGAGTTGGAAGGCCATAAGTCCGCCATTCGCTTTTCGAGTTCGGCGATCGACGACAGTTCTCCAAATTGAGACTCGTATTTGTGGAAGTAAGAGTAGAGCGACTTTGCCAGGTCTTTCTTCTCTTCTTTCTGCGTCAAGCGGTTGACACAGGTCTCGAAGACAACCCGGGCGTCTGAGACAGGTTAGCAAAGTCCGTGTAGTACTAAAGGCAGGATGAGTCCTACTTGTGGTGTCACCCTTGGAGTGCAGGAATTTGATGTACTCCAACATGAAGCTCGCGTCTTCGGGAAACAGCTTGGCGCCGCGGTCAAAAATCTTACCGCCTGCCGGATCGTTGTAAATGAGAGCCTCCATCTTGGCCACAGCGATATATACGTCGCTGGTTAGCTGGCCTCGACTTCGAGCCTCGATGAATACTTGGCGTAGGCCTGCAGTGGCACTGCCCTTACCCTGCGTCCGACGCGCAGCCCGACAGAGGGCGATCCACACAAACGAGATGGTGCGCTTCAGCATGTCTGCCTGCACCGAGAATCCCTGCTTGACAGCCTTGACACGTTCTTCCTTTCCAAGCTCAGCCGTCGGCGTCTCGCCATAGTCGTCGTCGTTACGCTCGATGGAGTTTTTGATGTTAGGATCCAAAGCGGCAGCTTCTTCTATCTTGCGTACAGCCTGCTCTTCGCGTTCCTTGAGCTTCTTCGACATGGCGTACAAGTTATCGAGTACTTGGCTGTATGGTTCCCGGATAGCCTTGACCCGAGCGGTTCTGCTGGCCTCATCGTCACCAGCAGGGTACGTCATCTCCACGCGGTCCCCGTGCCTCAATGCCAGCAGCACACTCTCGGGGTTGGCCGTGATACCGTCTGTCAAGAATGAGAGACCCAGCTCCTTTCCATCCTTGGCAATGTTGTTGACAAAGCACCACTCCGCCGCATCTACCCACATCTCTGGCCAGAAGCGGAGAGCCATAAGCGCCTGCTTGTAGCAGTAAAGTACACGTGCTCTATAGGCTTCTGGCTCCTCCTCCTGGAGAACGAGGGGATCTTCCTTCTCCCACTGGATCCATTTCTTCCAAAGATCCACTTGCTCCATGAACTCCTGGTCACCCTGAAAACCTGGTGCAGGAGGGAGACGGGGAAGAGTCGTTCGTTGAAGTCGAGGAATCAATCGGTCGAGTTGAGAGTTGGATGCTTTGGCAGTCATGTACGCAGGTGAGCGCTTCTGGATGAACTGGCGGCCAGTGGTCTTGTTAAGGCTCATTTCGAACTGGTCATAGTCTTTCCATAAGTCCGTAAGTGCTGACATGGGAACCGTGATTGCGCGATGGTACGCTTTGCGCAGTTGGTCCATCTTCTGTTGGTCCTGCCAGCCACTGCCTCCCACCTGACCAGGTCCGGTCTTGATGAACTGAATGTAATCCTTCCACAGCTGGCCTGAGTCGCGATCGATGCCAACAGAACTGATAACAAACTCGTAAGACGCGCTGAGGATTCGGCGATTCTCGCCATTGGGATCGTTGGGATTGTCGTATCTTCTGCGGATGTAGTTGAGGTAGACGGTCCAGAGCTTGACGTTCGGGGCATTGACGAGAGAGCGACTGAAAAGTTCTTCGGCGGTCTGGAATTGATTCGAGTCCAGCTCAAGCTGAGCCCAGTCGGCCCAGATTTCAGCCTATACGTTCATCAGCTCGATTCATCTCACATATCTGTAGTCAACTCACTGCTTGAGGGAACACCTGAGTAAAACGATCGTACACGCCACGCAACTCAGTTAACTGGTCGTTGCGACGGTACTCGGCCATTAGAGCGAGCCACGCGTCCATATCACCTCGCGGTTCCTCCTTCACACGATCCTCCAGAATACCAAGAGTGTCATTTGGATCTCTGTTTGGAACAGGCCGAACAGTTGGAGCAGACGGCGCAGGGACAGGAGCAGGAGCGGGAGCGGGAGCGGGAGCTGGGGCCAAAGCAGAACTAGACGCGGTACTGGGAGCTCTCGCTGGCGCAGCATCGTGAGGCTGCTCAGCAGAGATGCCCTGCACAAGTGGGGAAGTGTGAACAGGGGCAGGACTATGTGCGATAGGGGCCGACACGGCAGCGGCGTTGGAGGCCGAAGTCGGCGCGTCCTCCTCGTCGTCAGAGTCTCCCACTAGGAATCCTCCTCGTGTCTTAGGCTTGCCCGATTTCGGTTTCGCCGTGGCAGACGTGGACGTGGTGGGAACGATCGGACTCTTGGACTCTGTGATCTGTGGAACTGGAGTTATCGTGACCGACTCTGGGTCGTAGCTGACCGACGCAGGGTCATATTCGCCAGCATCTTCTTGGTCACCATTCGCAGCTTGAGCAAGTGAGAAGGCAGGATCTTGACTTTGTTCGTCGCTATGCTGTATCTCTTGTCCTCCACATCCCTCTTCTCCCCAAGACGCACTCTCAACGTGTTGGCCGTTCTCTGGGAGTTCGGAATCCATTGCGGCGAGGAGGCTCAGTATATGTCGCAGAAACCTATAGAAGAGTTCTGGACGTTGATTTCGGTCGTCGGATTTCGCGACAGGGTATCACCAAAGGAACCCCAGGATGGGCAATATACGTCGTCTAGACAGCTAATGGATTGAGAAGCGCAGATGCGCTGCAGCTTTCAAAGCAGAAAGTTTCGGTCCGCGGGGCAAGTAAAGATAGTCGGAAGGGAAGGAAAGCTTCTGTAAACCCGAGTGATGTGCAAATAGGAGGGTCACTGATGGCCGCGGTCGGCGTTTGGGCTTGCTGGTGTTGATGGTGAACACAGTGGGACGCAAATTTGGAAGGCTGAGAGTTGGCGATGAGAAAGGTTGAAGGATGAGCGAGCAAGCACCGAAATCATGCTAGCGCGGCAAGGCGGTCACCTGGATAAATTTCGGACATGCGCCGTGGAGCTCCGATAAGAGCACCTTTCCTTATGTAGCTTAATCACCTACCCTTTGTAAGGTGACTAGGACTTTGATGAGCCTGATCTCTTTTTGAGATGAGAACATCACGTTTTTTTGCATGTCATTTGTCTAGATACAATTGCGTGCTCTTTGGGGGCAAGATTTGTATGTACTACTCGGGTTACCCAGGCACGGCGCTGAAGATGCCAATCCCTTGCTGAGCAACCGTGGTAGTAACCTCTATTAGTGCATATTTTTAACGGTTCTTCCGCACCAGCTTCTGAACCAAACCCACATCACATAGCTTCGAGGACGATCATTCTCGAATTCTACTTTCGCGCTTGCCCCTTGTTATCTTGCTGCCTAGCGAAGCTGCCGGAGTTTTGGTCTCGGGCTGTCGCATTGAGACTGACCGGGATGGACCTGAATTGAGGTGACTGAGAGCTCGACGCCTCAGTGTGGCTGGCAGGCGGTAACGCTAGATGTAACTGGCTAGCTGGAGAAGTGGGTACTACTCTACGCGAGATTCGCGGTCAGCGCAGGCGCGTCCCACGTCTCGTTGTCCCGTCGCAATTCGACCGGGACGGGGGCTACCCTCTCTTTCATCTCTGCCACTTCCCGCAAAACAAACGAATCTCCCAACAACACCTTTGCTCCCACCACTCCTCGTCGCATCTTTGCACCGCAGCTTTTCTCAGCTCTTGCTTCGACCGAGTCGCGCAGACTTAATTGTCCTCACCTTCCTATCACACTTTCCCAAATCGACTTATTCACCCACACTCCACGATGTCTATGGTCTCGCTTCTGGGTGTTCAGATCCTGAACAACCCCGCCAAGTTCACGGACAAGTACGAGTTCGAGATCACCTTCGAGTGCTTGGAGTCGCTCGAGAAGGGTAAGCGACGTCTTTCTTCCAAATGTGCCCCTGATGTTCTTGTTGTTGACTTTTTTTTTTCTGCAGATCTCGAGTGGAAGCTCACCTACGTTGGCTCGGCTACCAGGTTAGTCAAAGTGGATTTTTTCCACATACACCGCCATTCGCTAAATCGCAGTAAACAGCGACCAGTACGATCAGGAGCTCGACAGCCTCTTGGTCGGTCCTATTCCTGTCGGCACGAACAAGTTCGTCTTCGAGGCTGATGCCCCCAACACATCCAAGATCCCCGACGCCGATATCCTGGGTGTCACCGTGGTCCTCCTGACCTGTGCCTACGATGGCCGCGAGTTCGTCCGTGTTGGCTACTATGTCAACAACGAGTATGACTCCGAGGAGCTCAACGCGGAGCCTCCTTCCAAGCCCATCATCGAGCGCGTCCGCCGCAACATCCTCGCTGAGAAGCCCCGTGTGACCCGCTTCGCCATCAAGTGGTACGTTCGACGGGAAGCGAAACTGCGAGACATGGAGCTAACACGTGCACAGGGACAACGAGGCTTCTGCACCCGCCGAGTACCCGCCCGAGCAGCCTGAGGCTGACCTCGTCGCTGACGAGGATGATTACGGCGCCGAAGAGCGCGAGGAGGAAGAGGCGGAGACCGCCGCTGCCAACGGCGAGAAGGCTGACGGTGACGATGCGGCCATGGCTGGCGTTGAGAACGGCGAGCCTGTCCAGGCCGCTGCCGAGGAGGACGAGATGTCTGATGACGGCAGTGTCGACATTGAGGGTGAGAGCGAGGACGAGTTGGAGGAGGAGGAGATCGAGGGCCAGGCCGCCGGCGACGACGATGCCATGGACGTCGACATGACCGACAAGCCCGCCCCCGCCGCCAATGCCGCCGTTGCGACCCACTGAGGAATTTCTCTTTGGTATCTTTGGTGTCCTTGGTTCTTTGACGTTTTGCTCATACCCCGATTATTCGCCGGCATAGGAGGTCATTCACTAGAATATGCACAGATGGCGGTTTAGACGAAGACAACGACCTGGATGATGACAGTAGAGCCATTCTAGTATATGTGGCTTTTGGGGGATACCCAGTAATTAGATACGAACTGGCAATGCAATGATATACACATTTTCTGCGGAATTTGGGTTTTCCTGTGCTCCGATGGTCGACTCGACCACCGGCTCCGGAGTCATCGATGTCCGTGGTCTTACCTTGATTGTCACTCGGTTAGCGACGCCGTGAGCGATGCGACCTGGGAATAGCATTCTCTGTTCCCCGGATGGTAGCCAAGCACCATGCGGCGAAGCAATCCACATGATCTAGAACGTCGGTTTGCAACATGCGGTTGAGACATTTTCAAACGGTCGGCGGGCCCCGTCGAATGCCCCTCCGGCCCATCGTCCAATGCCTCCCTGCCTAACTCTCAAAAGTCGAAAAAAAAGTCGCCTGCTGACGGTTAGAAGAGTCAAGCAGCGATCTTATCCATCCTCGCAACGCCATTCACGAGTGCCAAGGCACGATATTTGCACTTTCATGGGCTATGCCGCGACAAGCCGCCCCCGCGACCGGCCCTCCTTCGACAGCCCTATTTTTCAGCAAGCGCTCTTCAACTCCGACCGTGGCTCGCCCTTGACTCCGCACCTCTGGCTCACGAGGATTCCCTCTTCGCGTACCTCCAATTCCCGGTGGACTGCTCGATTGCGTCACTTCTCAATCGGGGCGTACGGAATCTGCACCCGCAGACGGGGAACGCATCCGTGCTCTGCGACCCCGGTCCAGACGCAGAAAGCTGAGTTTCGGTGAAGATGGCCGCGATCGCTTCGGAGCTTGTCTTACCAGGTGCCTCGGCCAACAGTTGCCTTGGAAGAGTCATTTTCTTGGCGCAGCCCAAGATGGAGAGCAAACATGCGGGCGGGCTACATCCCCACGGCTCAGCCGCATTTGGACGATCTTCGCGAAGATGCCTAGACCAACGTCCACAGGGCTGCTGGAGTCCGAAGTCGAAGGGTGAGTAGAAAAGGGTCGTGGACGGCCGGTTCTACTTTCTATTTCCAACAAGTTATCTTCATCGGTATTCAACGCAATCTAAACCCGTTCCTGCTTCGCCGTTGCTTTCACCATTGCCGTCGTCGTTACTATCGTCATCGTGGTAGTATTGTTACTGGATACTGTGTTCAATTTCTTGGTGTTATCGAACAGCTCTTCATGTCGTCACCGAGCACCGAGGAATTATTACTCAGAGCCGTAGAGGCCAGTCATGAGCAGTACCTGCGAAACCTTCGAAGCCTCCACGAGTCTCTAGCCGCCGCCGCCAGGGGAAGACAAGATTCACGATCGTCAGCAACCCTTCATCCCTCGCCGCTCATCCGTCCCTCCCACAGCCCGGTTCAAAGTCCTGTGCAGAGCCCAGTGCTCCTCTCAGACGCCACCTTCCAACCACCTCTTCAGGATGCCCGTCGCTCGACTCTATCCGATCCCACTGAGAACCGAACACTGGCCAGCGAGAAGAAGCACGTGCCTTCCTCTATCCACTCAGAATTGGACGTCGAATACCTACCTCTTCTCGATGTCGCTCCATCCCGAATTGGATCCGACGGGTCTTTCACCTCACCTGCGCCAAGGCTCATAGAACGAGTCTCGTGGACTGATGCCCAGCTGCTCAACCACTTGAAGCACTTCGACTTCACTGGCGGCGCTGCTGTTGCTTTGGCGGACATGGTCAAGAGACAAGATGAAATCGACGTGAATACCGACTTCGAGTCCTTCGCCGCCTATGAAAGCCAAGGCTATGTCAGTTCAACATTTGAACTTTACGATGTTGACCAGGAAGGTTGTCCGCGGCCAGTCGGAAAGCAACCCGATCAGCGCCCACGAGGGAGCAACACCGCCTCTTCGCCCAGTCAAATCGTCGACGCTCCAACCGTATGGAACGCCCTCAAAGGCATTCATGCCGACGGTAGAGCAGTCGGTCTCGTGACTATACTTCAGGAACCTTCGGCTCTGATGCTCGGCGCTCTTCACATGACCATGAGGCCATACTTCGATATGTCGGAACTCCTCAACCACCTCATCACCGAGCACGGTAATAACGGAAAGACCATCGCCAACGTCCATCGCGCCTTCGCCAAGGACGCTTCCGCTTCCAATCTCCGGCAACGCAGCTTCTTCTTTGCCTTCAAATACTACACCGTCGTTGGAGAAGGACTCGAACCAGCCCCTTGGCAAAAGTACGACAAGCGGCCTGACGATAAGCGTTCGAGGGACCATATCGACATTGCAGAATGCAGCTCCATCCTCGCGCTGTCTTTATCCGGGCAACCGCGGCAATCAGTCAAACAGAGCCGCCGTCGTGAGGGTCCTCAGGAGGGGTTTCTCTTCGACACGTTCGCACCATGGCATCTGCTCTCCATCCAATCATTCCCAGACGATGAACACACTCTCCGTGGCGGCGAGACCGAAGGCCGCAAGAACTTTCTCTCTGGCCCGTATGCCTTCATGGACGCTTTGGTCACCGAGTACCGAGACGCAACGAAACGCAACCTAGCACTGCACGCCCGCATCGCCAAACTCATCACGCCGCCGACCGATTTTATGTTCGACGCCCGACTTCGCGACAGGCTACTTTTTGAGGATAAGCACTTCACTTACATCAGAAGGTATTTTTGGGCATACAACACGCTCGGCGTCGTCAACGAGGGCCTACGGGCCATGCTATCTGCCTACAATGACAACTTTCCGGATGACTTCTGGGAAGGGCGGCATCAAACGTTGTGGCCTCATCCTGCGCCTGATTCTCTGGAAGGAAAAGCATACCGGGACAAAATGGCGCTTCTCCGACTGGATCTCGAGCGCGCCTGCCGGGACCTGGAGGGGGTACACAGGAAGAATGCAGCCACAAGGAAGGAGATAGAGAATCTGCGAGATCAGCTGTTCAGCGGAAGCTCTATCAAAGAGTCGCGGAGGGCCATCGAACAAGGTGACAACATCAAGGTTCTCACGCTGGGTTCAATGGTATTTCTGCCCCTGACATTCGTCACGGTGAGTCATCGGCCCCTTTCCATGGAACTGATTGAGGCTAACGATTTTCTTCGCAGTCCGTCTTTGGCATTACAGAATTCACAATTCCTCCACAAGATTGGCGCTTTGCGGTGACCATGGTCATGGTTTGTGTGCCCTTCATCCTGGCCCTGATATTACTCCAGACACGCGCTGGATATTCCTTGGCGAGGAACACCCTTGCGGTCATTGCCTGGCCGTTCCAGTATCTCATGAATCTTGGGTCAGACGAAAAGTCAGTCCCGAATGTGACTATGCCGGCGCCTGAGATTAAACCTCGGAGAAAGAGAAGGCTAACCAGCCGTCGTCTTCAACCATCTGTTCAGGCAGCTGCGGAAGTAAGACCAAGCTCGTGGGCAGCGTGGTGGTCTCGGCATAGAGCTGGTCGGACGAATCTGGGTTCGCTCGCACGCAGGGATGTCTCCAAATTGGCTGAGAGTAAGGCGTTTGGACACGTTTGATGGCTCGCTGGATGTCTTTTGTTTTTGTTTTCGGAGACGCCCGTCTTTGCCAGCGCCTTTTCTTTTGGGGTCTCGAAATCACGGAAATCAGTTCTGCTGTTTTCACCCATCGTCGATATTTTAGAAACTTTCATTTCATATCATTTTCAAATAGTATAGTCTATGTGGACGTCGATGTTTCTCCAGTGGTCCATCATCGTGTATAATCAGTCACTTCTCAACTTTAATACCCACCGCCCCCAGTAAGGCAGCCACCGCCATCCATTAAACAATAAGGTACGCCAGGTAGGTGCCATGGAAAGAGAAATGCTCGTCCAGCTAGAGTTCGATTCCATCCTGGTAATGATTATACCTTGACAGAACCTAGTCGTGAATCCGCGGGACGCCACAGGCCGGGTAGCTGGCAACTCCCTATGTATCACGCTTTGTCTGCTTGAGCCTCCAACGATGTTTACGAAGATTTACGTACTCAAGTCCATCTTTTATGGTTCTTGGACGATATTTCTTTCCTCCACCGTCTCTGATAATCGCTAACAAGACTGGAGCGAAGACCGGAAAAAGGATGATTGGCTGTGTAAAGGATTCGTGTCGCGATACGCCACCGAACGGGTATTACACTCGGGACAATCCATGGGTCAGACGTGGATACATTCGCTTCTCCCCACAGACTTCCAATCATACCTTGGTTGGCTAGAACCTGGTACTGTCGGAGACACGTCCGCTTTTCCAGGCAGCTTTTCGGAGACAAGCGTCCTGTCTGTAATATAATTCTCGTCCTCTTCCCTTCTCAGGACTCACATTCTCTGCAAAATATCTATCCGCTTCAAGTTGTTGTTCCATTAACAACAAGAATTCAGCAAGCAAAACTTCATCACAATGTCAACCATCCACAACATCGTCGCCAGCCTGGCTATGGCCAGCTCAGCATTGGCACCAAACAACGGCTTGACCTCAAGCCTCACAGCTCCGACTGTCGCGGCTCGGAGCCCCATGCCGAGCGTCTCATCCTCGAAGCTGACATTGCCCGCTTTCCCAACCACCACCGGCTTCGACAAAGCGTTCGAAACCAACTATGTCATTCCCGACATCAACATTTTCAAGACAGAGGTCACCTTTGAAGCCGGCCCTTCAACCACTGACACTTCAACCACCCCTACAATCACCACACTCAAGACGGTTCGTGCCACCGAACGCCGTGCATCCCAGCACGGTCGTCAAGAGGCTGTACCCACCAAGACCAAGGCGTCGGAGTCCATCAACGACAAGACTCAGAGGACGACAACTCCCGACCACGACATCATGATCGGGGACGCCAACAACGACAAGCAGACCTTCGCCCAGAAGCTCAACGAGACCCTCAACCTCCTCCACGCCCGCGCCGCCGCTCCTCCGCTCCGCGACCCGGACGACATCAAGCCCTGGGAGCCCGGCTACAAGGGCCGCGCTCCGCCCGTGTCCAACAACAGCACGACGCCCGACATGAAGCACTACATCTACCCCGACTGGTACAAGAACGACTGCGTCCAGCACGTCCCGGCCAACCACAACAACCAGCTGTCCTACCGCATCCGCGCCTACAACGTCCCCGACGTCAAGGGCCACTGCGACTGGTTCTGGTGGCAGATGGCCGAGTTCGACCCGCTCTGCAGGATCATGACGGACACGCACTGCGAAGAGCCCTTCCCCAACGTCTTTGACGTCAAGTTCAAGGTGTGGGATTGGTGCTCGGGCGGCATGGTGCAGAGTGCCTGGTGGGAGCTGACGGAAAACGCCTACGGTTCGTTGGTATGCCGGGAGTGGGAGGCGGTTCCCCCCGAGGAGAAGCGGAGGTGGATGGTCTGGGAGGGCATCCAGTACGTGGATTAAGCGTCGCGTTTCGTTCGTGTTCATTCTCTTCGGACAATGAAGAGAGAGACGTGAACAAAGATAACGGGGAGGAACTGGCATGTTCCTCTATCAAGGCCTAGATCAGTTAGGTAACCTTACCAATTTTTCTTACGGATCAGGAGGTGCGCTGCGGAAAAGGTCGCCGTAATTCAGAGACCAATCATTGGTAGGAGAATTGGTGGCCGTAAAGGTTCCTCGGGGTAGAAGTGAACATAATTAGATAAGGTAGTCTAGTTAAAATTAATACCGCATTATTACCGGAACGGCTTCGACCCAAGAGTGCAAAACCCCAGTTCGGCGAGATTAAACTGAGTGAACATGAACAGACTCGATCGCAATAGAAGCAAGCAGTCAAACGAACTACTTGCAAAATTGGATGAAACGAGTGCCTCGGCTCCCACAATATCAACGAAAACATCACACAACATCCCTGCTATTTTTGACTGAAGTATGCTAGTGCAGGACTACATGTGAAAAGACGTTTGAATAGGTCAAAGTAGAGACGATGGCTCCAGCCATATCGAGATCCGATCGATACACCATTTGGTCGTCACCAAGTGATGACAATCCTGCCAGCCCTACAATCCAGGTAATGGATATTACGAACTTCATGAGAAGAACTGGCAGCGTTAGAGGCACAACAACTAATCCATCTCAGCCCAAAATAAAACAACGTTCCCTCTGGCGCATCGATGGGAAAGGAAATGCGAACAACCGAGGGAAGAACATATGCCGATACAGGTCCTCATCATCCTCGAGGAAGAAGGTTCTCCGTCCATCCCTCCAACCCTACACGACGCTATCCTTCCACGTAAAGGATTCCGAACCACCCCCCCCCCTCCTTCAGAAAATCCTACCACGCATCTGTAATAAGCCAACCAAACCTTCCCGTCCCAAGGACAACCATTACAAGACGAAACCATCGCCATAAATAACACACCGCCGTAAGCAAAACCCCGCCATCCGAAAACTTTCACGTCCCAGTCTTTCCCCCCCCACCCTCACTCTGACTACCTACCTATTCCCCAACATCCATGTGCCGCAACGCAGCGCGTGCTTCTAGATTCACCTACGTTCCATGTCGGGCCCTGCCGGCCTACTCGCCAACCGAACCTTCCCTCCAACATCCTCTCATCGAGGCTCGAGTTGGGCTGAAACACCGCCGATAGCCAAACCAAAAAAGAAATACGCACAAGAGGAACTGGATTATCAGCAGCAGCGTCGTTGGCTCACGTCATGCCCTCCACCCCCCCGACCTCCGCTTCAGACTGCGTTATCGTACTACTCCGAGATCAGACGAGAAACTAAAGTTCCACAATTTTCGCCAACATGCGCAAACCTCGCCATCACGCAAACTATCACCGAAAACGAGATTCCTTCCATGGCCCTACAGACGGCTGTCTTGGACTGGGAGGTGCCTGCGGCGCTCGATACGTCGCTACAACAGTTGAAAGCTAAAATCGAACACATGCTTCGTCACTGCACAGTCGCGAGGGGTGCAGATTACGACGTCAGAAATCGTCCATGTCATTCCATTTCTTCTCATTGAAACTCATCGCGATCTCTCTATCCTATCATTTCGGGACATGACCGAAGCAGATGGGACATACACAAAAGCCTCCGGACCAGCCGAACACAACCATGCGCCGTCATCGTGCATCAAAGACGTGGACCAGAAAACCCGTGAAAACTAAAGGCCAAAATGGCGCAAACGACAAGCACGAGATGATCTCCTGGCTCCGGCCTCAAGGGCAATTAAAATAAACGTAAGAGGTATATCAGCTCGGGAAAAATCCACCAACCCGGGCCGCCAACGCGCCAATGATGTAGAAGTAGTAGGCCGACCAAAAAAAAAAAATTAAGGACAAAAAAAAGTTCCCATATCCACGAGTGTAATCTTGTACGGTAGACCTAGTCCGGAGAATGCCACCCTTTGTACTGCATGAGATCCAGGTGGAAGGTGGAAGAACACCTGTATGCGTATGAATAACGGACGAGATGTTTGAGAATCGAATTTAGGCGGCCGTGGCAGTGAGACACTCGTTGAAAGACGAGTGGGTTTGCTGGTGTTGATGGATGTGGATGCTGCAGCGGGAAGTTCGAAAGCGGAGGGACGAATTCGATAATGTCGTGGTATCAGGTTCCAAGGAATGTCAAGAACGCCAAAATCCATCAAAAGCCAGTCGAGGGTATCTCCTAAGAAAAGTTATACAGTAGAGAAGTGGGAGACCCGTGTACTAGCGTTTACCATCCCTTCTTTCTCGCAAATCGCTTATTCAGCAAGGTGAGGACCTTCGTGACGTTGAACTGAACGTATTCCAGGTCAAGGTCGTCCAGACCATCTTTCTGCATCTCGAGCAAGTCATCCAACTTGAGATCCAATTCGAGAAGACCACGGTTGCGTCCTTTGGAAGTTAGATAAATCCAGGCGTGTTCATAGTCAGTAAACATACCCTTGTAATGCAGGGAAATGACAAATGTTCCGGGCAATGGGCTCGTGAAGTTGAAGTAGATATTCGCCCTTCTGTTATCCGGCACGTTGCTCTTTTGAATAACGCCCTCCTTCTCCAGTTGTTGATGAGTAAACTTGTAAGGACCAAGAACCTGGTGTTTCTGCTGCTTTCGCCTCGTGCCCTCGCTCTGGGAGCGGACGTTGTGAAGGTAGCTCTTGTATGTCTCAAGCTGACCGATTAGGTAGGTGTTGTGATCCCGGATTGTCTTGTAGACTTCCTCGAGCTTTTGCGTCTCTTGAATGACACCGTCCTTGAGCGAGCCAAGATGCTGGAGCTCTTGCTCAACCTCATCACGCAGTAGGCCGAATTGATCACTCTTATCGATAACTCTCAACTCCTGCAATTGAGAAAGAAGCTCCATTGCCCTGATACCTTTGCGGACCATAACAGCGTCGTTGCGGCTGGTAGCCGCCGCATCCGCGATTCTCTCCAGTCGCAAAGGTCGACGGGCGACGCTGCTGTTGGAAGGAATTGACCGCATGATCTGCACAAAGACGGACTTGGCTTCCATAAAGTACACTTCCTCTTGCGTGATGTCGAGTGCAGCGGTCAAATCGTCGATTGCGGTCTCCCATCTGCTATATAGGGGCAAGTTGATAGCGCGGTTCTCTTTGCGAGGTACCTGTGCTGGTGCTGCCGCCAACTCAGACATGATAATGGCTAGATGCGAGTTCTCGTCTTTGCAGAGCTCGTTGTGGTGCTTCTCGATCAGAGCGTGCGTGGCGTAGATTTCGTTGAGAGTAATGGACAGCTCGAGATCCTTTTTCGAAAGGGCTACATAACGGTCCATTTCCAAGCTCTCGTAGAAATCTTGAACTTCGCACAGGTCGAGCATAAACTTATTGATGCGCTCCTTGTTCTGTTGAATGAAGGGCTGCAACTTAGCCATGTACGGCTCTTTCGCATACGAAGGCTTGTTGGCCAGATTCTGCAACATCTTTGCAATCAAGGTTAGTGTTCTTCTTGGGCGCTCCGCGGGTTGGCCGTCAATGAGCATATAGGACTTCGGCGTCACAATAGCGGGGTTGATGAACCGGAGGAAGAAGAAACCGCCGATCAGGGTGCAAATGACCTGGTCGTTCGCGTCCGGGTACTTGCGCTTCGTCAGGCTGCGGATCTGCTTGCAAATCCAGCGGATACCGTAGGGAGCCTCCTCAAGGCCGTCGATGATAGTCGACAAGAAGCCGTTAGCAATCTCGGTGAGCATCGTCAAACGGGGCTCAATGATGGCCTGGACCTGGGGGTTCTCGGCGGCCTGCTCGGCAGTGACACCTTTGGGCAGCGACGGAGGCAGGCTGCCAGTGTCCTCCTCTATTTGCTCGATCATTCGCTCGTAGACCTTGAGGGGGTTGATCTCAAGGTCAAGGTCTTTCAATTCAATCAAGCTGTTGATCCTATCGGCCAGCACTGTCTTGAGGAAGCTTTGACCAGGGCCTCTTCTCGTGTAGGTAGTCATCATCCGCGATACGGGGGTGTTAGCGCGAAGGAGGGACGAATATTCGGGGGTGTTGTCGAATTGGTAGGTAAGGACGGACTGGTCTGGTCAGCGTCGTGTAGACGAACAGAGGAGTGCGACAAACCTGGAACATGGTCAAGAGCAGATGCTCTTCACGACTCTCGTACTGGTTTCCGTAGATGGTGAACATGACCGTCTGCAGAAGAGAATCGATCTCGGCCATCGACACCAGTCGACATAGATGTGCAATGTGTCTGGGTTCGGATTGCAGGAGAAACATTAGGTTGCCGTACTTTTGTGTCTTGTCGTCGTTGGGAAAGTCTCCCTCTTGCATTTCGGTGGCATCTTCCAAGTGACTGGCGACCTCGTTCTGCTCCTCCAGTGCCATTCGGTTTTGAATAAGGAGGGCGATACGAGAATCAAGATAACGCACATCCTTTTCGAGGACGAAGTTCTTTTTTGACTGAGAGGAGATCTTGGACTTGAGTTCGCGGAGAATCTTTTGGGCTACAAAGCGAGTTAGCGGAGAGGATGCACAGAGTCCAGGTTTCCCTTACCCTTGGCCAAGTCATCCTCAATTTCTAGATCAGTCTCGTTCGCTGACATGGACATATACAGCGCGGACATGGAGTACCGCTTTGATTGGCGGGCGGAACGCGACCCATCGTAGGAAGACATTGTGTTTTGTCGGGAGAGAGGTTGGAAGGAGGAGGAGGAGGCGGTAGAAGCTCTGGACGGTGTTTGAAGCATGACGGACATATTTGCGAGTACTCAAGGGTGACAAGTTTGCGAAGCAGGCTGGTCGCCCGAGCGAGCCCCTAGAAGCGATGAGCCTCGGGAGCCTGCAATGAACTTGTCGCCGACGCTGTGGGTTCGCTATACAGGTAGAAGGCGGTCCTGCAGTGAGTGTGGCAGATTGCAGACGAGTTGAGGATCCAGCGTGATTCAGGGAAGGAGTGAATCTTCAGACCCGGAGAGCGCGGTTGTCGTAGTAATGTGGTTGCGACGAGGGAAAATGAGAGTAGTTCTCGCGATGTGGGTGCGAGGCGGGAGGAGGTAAGCCGCAGGATGGAGGGGGTGTGGGAGACAGGCAAGGTTAGTCGAGTCTGGTCGGGGGTCGAGTGGTGATCGTGTCCGGGAATCGAAGAGTTCGGTCGCACGATTCGGTTGACTGATCGCAAATGTGTACGGGCACAATTGAGTTGTCGTCCAGCGAAGGCCACGAGACACAGAGTATGTGGTGAGTTGTGAGTGGTAGACAGCTCTAGATGGCAGACTTCTCGAGTGCGAATGTGGTGTTTCGAGCGGAAGCTTCGTTCGGGGGGAGGCCGAATGGATATTGCTTTTGGCAGTGCTGATAGGGCGGCACGACAGATAGGAGCGTGATTTTAGCCTTTGCAGGCGCGGCCGCAAATGTGTGGGCGGCGGTGATCAAATTAAAAACGAGGCTAGGAGCGGCAAAGTTCCAGATCCAGACAGGTATCGGGGGGTCGTGGGTCGGTATGGGAGTGTTCGAGGCGCGATGCCAACGGCTGGCTGACTGCTGTTTGGCGTTTGCAGGAAATCTGCAAAAGAAGGGAGAGGATATGATTAAAAAGCAGAGCGCAGCAGAGACGAGCCGAGTTGTCTGTGTGAAGATGAGAGTAGAGCAGAGGGAGCGTGGTGGTTAATGGAATGAAGAAGGGGGGGGGGGGTCTCTGGGGTAAGTACAGACGGACCGCCGCTGAGAAGGAAAGGAGGGGAGGTACTTCGTTCGGTTAGGAGGGAGGTAGGACTGCGTAGGGCGGCGGTTTAGAACGTGCAAAAGGAGGGACAAGAGAGGTCGGACGCGTGTGACTGGGGGTGTGATGGTGTGCCGAAGAGAAGTGCGAGTGTGGGAGCAGGGTAAAAGAGAGCCGGTTGAGAGAGATAGCGCACAAGTAGCGCTGGACGGACAGTGCAGTGCACAGTGAGATTAAGGCACTGGACAAGATTGGACGGGACGGTTCTAGCGAGAGGACGTGGATGGATCTGGAATAAGGGGGAGAGGGAGCTGTTGGTGTAGGGACTGGGATGGACAACTCAGGACCGGATGGAAGATGGGCAGGCACAGTACAGGCACAAGGCACAGGCACAGGAACTGAGGTGGTTGTCGGTACTTGCTGGACACGCCGTCACTGTACTGAGGTACATGCGTTCCTGCACAGCTCACCAAGCAGCCTACCGTACTGCGCTGGCGGAGCAGTACACCCGACACCACACACCACAGACGGTACAGCGGAGAGGTTGCACAAAATGGTGGGATTGGCATTATTGGAGGGTGAAGGCTGGATAGGGATAGATGGGGGCCTGAACTGTTCGACCCTGGCAAAGCCTGGCAGACATGGCTGACAAGAACTGGGAGTCCCTGTCAGAGGCACGTTTCTTTTTTAGTTGTGGGAGGAAAAAAAAAAAAAGGAAGAGCGAGGAAGCGGGAAAGAGGGGAGTTGGAGGCGACGACGACGACGACGACGACGAAAGGGTGGGGAACGGGCCCCTTGCCTCGTGCGCATCTGCGGAGCGGTTCCTGGCTTCAGGCGATTGAGGTGAGAACCTGGACTGTGAATGGAGTGGCTCCAGGATAGACGAGGAGGTACGTACCTTTCCGTCCGAGGTACACTACCGCGAATGGAAGAAGGCACAAAGAAAGACGCGGGTTTACAGCCTGATGGAGCATCGCCGAGTCTCGTCTGCGGGCGTCTCAACGGTTGCGACTGATAGCTGCTGCCCAACGGGCAACGGACTGCGGACAATGGCGGGAACGATGAAGCAGGAAACCTGATAGGATGTTATATCAATTTACCACCTTACGTGATGATGTCAGTATCAAACGCAGCCTTAAGGCTCTTAGGCGGTGTCCCCGGTTGGGCGAGCAGAGAGCTGCCGTGGTTCATTCCATGAAACTGACTTGATAAAGAATACTGCGGCCAGGAGAGACTGAAGCACGTCAAGTACCTATGAGGTGGTTCGAGTGGCCAGGCTCAGCAACAAAATCTTGATTTAGAGAAACGTGCCCGCTGCACACCTCGTTCTCAGACAGAGAGACATTACGGTCAGAATTGTTGTCTGTGCCTAGCCGTATGGACTTTACCCAGAAGAGGATCTGGGAGGGAAGGGCCAAAAAAAATAACACCAGTCGAAACCCTCGGAGCAGGCAGAAAACAGAACGGAAAGTGTAAGATGGGACGACGAAGAGTGGTCCCGCTTTACTGCAACGCCAGAGGAGTGTTTAGGACTTGTGTCTTTCTACAGGGGTTCCATCGCTCCTTCGCTCCTGCTGCTACAAAGTAATGCGAAGCCGAGGGAGGGTCATCACGCCGCGTGAGAGGGTCGCCCACCCACCCACCCAAAAAGTGCCCACCCATCCACAGCGGCCGCTTCGTTGCCCCACATGCTTTACCATCTTTGGACTATTTTTTCGAGGCAGGAGCAGGGGAGCCGAGCATAGAAACTGCAGCCGCGTCCAACTGCTGCTAGCCATACAAGGTACCTTATTAAGGTAACAGTAGTAGGGTAGCTAGCTGCGGCTGCATTTTACAGAATACAATACTCTGCCCGAAGGTCTGCAATGTACTAGTTCCTCCACCTCAGATTACCTATAGAGGTTCACGGTGTCCCATGGCTCATTCTGAGTCTTCCAGTTCAAGGTTTTGATCAAAATCGTCAAGGTAGTCAGTAACTACTGCTAAGTTTTTATTCATCATTCGGCGTGGAAAAGGCCCCGTTCTTTTTGCGGACATAAAGGTTACTAAGTACTAGTTCCTCCTTGCACGTTCCATCTGCAAAACTTCTGCCGCTACCTCCAACGCTAAATGACGAACAATCAAAGAGGAAAATGGGGCCGCTGGACCGACGCGCTTGTCCATTTTGGGCTTCTTACCACTTTACCGCCTTCCCAAATCCCGGGCATGGCGTATCTCGAGTCCTAACCAATGTCCAGGGACCAGCCAAATTCCGCCGTCGACCAAGTCCATCCATCCAGTTCATCTATTCCATTGACTACCGGCGTCATCATTTTCACCTCGCGTCCGCCAGCTTCCATTACGTATCGCGCGTCTGTGATGCGACTGCAGATAGATGCAACTCTCGCAACACCACCAGATGACCGTCCTAATTCGTCTACATCAGTACACAGCAGTGCGCCTGCATCGACGCCGATTCGAGGTCAATCTGCTTAGCCGCCCCGCGCTTTCAAGAACCCCAACCCAAGTAAAGTCCTGGCAGAAGGCAGAACATTTCCAGGAGCCAGCTTCACATTCGTCGCACTAACAAACCCTCGGCAAGCAGCGTCGCCGCCATTGTTGGGGGCGGCAACTGCAACGCATGCATATCTTCAACGCCCCATCCTGGCAGATCCCAAGAGAGTCTGGGCCGGCAGCAGTCGTCCTCGGACTGTCGCGTCTCGACTCTTCAGGCATCTCCCTTCTCCACGAGACCTGCCACAAACTGGACTCGACAAGATTGAGAAATCGCGAGATTAAAATAGCTTCTCGCAAAGGGACTCTGGAAGCCCCATGGAACCGCGACTCACAGACCAAAGAGACACCGCACAGAACACCGGACACTTGGGTTCCCTTTCTTTTAAAAGAACGGATGATGAACCGCCAAACAAATGCATTCGGAGCCGGTATGGCCAAGTCCAAGGACGTCAATCCAAACTCTTTCGCTGCTGTTACCGCAACTTCTCTTGCTGCTCAAAGTGTGCCAGCCCCGAACCAGGAGAAACCGGCATAACGCCAATCGTTCATGCGACTGGGAGGCGCAGGCATGCTTGAAACCACTCGTTTCTCGCATTTCAACGGGGTCCGTTGCGCTTCTTTGCGCCCTTGGAAACATGGCCCGACTGCCTGCCCCCTTCAGTCTGGATTACATGGCCAACGGCGTAGTACTGCCCAAGCAGGCGACATCGCGTGCCTCCGGACTGAACTTCACTCCTTATGGCCTCACTAATGTCCTCATCAACTGAGCATGCCCCCCAGCGGTCCGTGCTGGAAAAAAAAAACGCACCCCTCCTTCTCCTCGTTGTGCCTCTCCCTATCCGGTCTTCCTGATACTTGAATCGACGAGTGTATCCCGAAAGCCCAGAAGAAATAGACGCCTGGCTCGATCGGGCAACCCCACCGCCCTTGGGGAGCGGGAAGTGGAAAAGGGGACGTCTGGGACGTCAAGAAAAAGACGTCTTCTGCTCACCGAAGACCGGGAACTATTCTGTACGGGATTTTCCTTGTCATCCCTGACTTGACAAGCTCTTCGAGATCATCGCTACTTTCCGGCCTCGGACACGGACAGTAGAGGGGCAACGGACAAGTTCGCCAACGACATCCCGGCTTCGCAGGCTATGCAAACCGATTCCTCGTATCCCGCAAAAAGCGTGCCACACCTTGTCCAGAGCCTCTTCTCTGCCGTTCCCCATCACGGCCCATTCGCATCAGGGCACCTTTTCTGGCGAAGCATCATTCCTGCGCATGCGTACCGTCCTGTGCTAGTACCTAGGTAGACCAAGTCTCTGGAACCTATCGTCACTTTACAGAACCCGCTCGTTGTCCGCCGCCAAGGATCCCACGCTCTGGTCACCGCAAACCCGTTCATGCCCACCGGACCCGAGTGTCATCGACGCGGTGCATGATCTTGTTTGACATGCGGTCTGACGGCATCAATGATCCTACCCTGATGACTCAATGTTCATCTTGGGCCTCAGACCACGGTGGCGTCTTGGTGACAAGTTGACCTGGATGAGCAATTCCCTGTGCTGGGCGCCGAATGAATCGCGACGCCGCCGTCAGCAAAACAAAAGGGGATCGGTGAGCTAACTTTCTAACAATGATTCGAGGGACTGACGCCAACACCATCGTAATGTGGCTTGTAAGTGAAGCTTGTTAACACCAAACAATTCTGTCAAACGCTTCATGAAGAGACCGAACTAAGCAAGCTAGCGATGCGCGTGGCGGAACCAAAACCTGCACTGCCTAAACCTGGCCCATGCTCTTTCATTTCCCCATGCTTAGGACACGTGGGAGGGCAGGATACGATTTCATAAGGATCGTCCCCCTCGGCAGATGCAGTAGTCCCTAGTGTCAGCTCGGCTTGTTCCTGGCCTTGTCCCAAAAGCCCTTGGTCGTCCCAGGGCCGCCGAGGCAGGACACGCTGGACGACGGATCGAAACATTGCTCCACGATTCTTTCAACGCCGTTTCTCGTCGCTTCAGCCTACGCCGTGTAGATTGGAGGAACTATAGTGTGCGGCGTGCAGAAAGCGCCTGCAACGATTCTGTATGCGATTTAGTCTGGTGGGTCATATGCAGGAACCAGCTGTACTCTGTCTGCAGGCATTGAGCGCCACCATTTTCAGGGGCACGTTCCTGGCCTTGTATCCTTAGACCGCAGTGGCGAGCAGCCATTGTGAACGGCATGCGGGCGACGAGGTTCCGACTATGGCCAGCAACCTAACCGGCATTTGTCGCCATCTTCAACGGTCTCTTGCTCTGTAGCTATATTCAGCAGCATCGGTCCCGCGTAAAATGCTGCACCACCGACGCGTAACGCCGTCACCAAGCTCGCATTTCTTACATTTTCAGTGCGCCAATCTAACACGTCGTTCCAAGCCTGTCTGGATCTCGCACCCCGCGATGCTGTCTGTGCGCCTCCCAGCAGGGGCGTGACAGCATCGAAGCACTGCGGGCCACAATCCTTTTTCGCCCCAGAACGAGTTTCCGCGCCGCATATCGGCCATAATGGCGGCAATAGGAGATTTTATCTTGCTCATCTGACCCACGGAATCGTCGGAATGAAACGCAGCATCCAGCGACGGGGTGGCTGTGTGTTCCCGGCTTAACCGCAACGGTTGCTCCGGACATCGCTGTCAGCTGTACAACGACATTGCAGTACCTTTCCCTTCATAGGAGAGAGAGAGTTCTGCCCGTTTCTCCCAGGTTGTCCTACTCTGTTCGTATCTATCACCGCCTTCGTCGGTGTTGTCTATCTCGCCACTGTGGTCAAGGTGGCCCACGAGCTCCGCCGTATTCACTTGATTTTCTCATCGACCCAATCGAGTAACTGAGGAGCGCACAAGTCGCGCAGGTGTTGCAAGCGCCCAAAGCATGAGAGCTGTGATGTGAGAGGCGCCCCTCAATCTCTGTGCCCCTTGCAACCTGCAAGCCCGCGCAACCACCGCCCAAGCCAGAGGCGTATCGCTTGCGGTGGCCAGATACTTCCAACAACAGAAAAAAAACGAAACGAACTGTCTCCGGCGTTGGACAAGAACCATCAGAATGTTTCAGAAATCTGCCTGTGCCAGCGTACACGGCATTTACAACCCCTCCCCTCTCTCTTCCTCCTCGCAACAAAGAGACAACGGCGTCGAAGTCGCACTCAACCTATCTGCAAGCGTCCGACGTCAAAAACTCGTCCCGACAGCTGTCACCTCCCGCACCGCCTCCCCGAGACCCTGCAGGAGCTGTTTTAATCTCCGCATCGGTACCCAATGCACTGGCTCGTTACCGCGTTACTAATCTGAGAGTCAGAATAACGGGGGACAAGATGTCTTACTTTGGCGATTTCTCGGACCGTGTGTAATTCGTCAAGGCTTGGGAAGGGGAGGCGGGGGGGTAAGCTTGTTCCTCGACATTGTCTCCACCACGGCACGATGCCCTTTCCCAGATTCCCGCCCACTTGTTCGTTTTCTTCGCCCCCAATCGTCAAGCTTGCTTCCCGTAATCAGAGAACCGGTTTACACCTCAACTTACCCCTATCAGAGAACACATAAATTGGCAGCAGGGGGTCCCGTTCGTTTGTAGATCTATCCTACACCGCCGCGCCTCACCAGCCGGTCTCCACTTGTCGTCGCGGGGTCGGAAGCCCACCCTATCCTGAGCCTTTCCCAATGCATCGTGGATTGAATGCGTAGCGGGTGGAGAGATACATTTTGCGCAAGACGCTGTCGCAGATGGGCATGTTGAAATGACGATGGTCGAGGTTTTGTTACGTGTGGCAGACGCACCCTGGGTCGTGATCGGCGGCATGGGTTCGAGGTGGGATGACAGGTCTCAACGCTGACATGGGGGGAGGGCGCCTGCCGGCGGTTCCTTATTCCTGCCGTCAGTCAGAGCTTTTCTTGCTTTTTCTGGCTCCTACACCACCTTCTGACTGACAATTGCTGGTCGTTACATTTCTTCCGAGTCAAGGTATTTGGTATCGCAGGTGTCTTATGAACGAGCCGGCTGCAGATAAACATGTTAACACAGTGCCCATTGTTTCCTCAATAGACGTACTGAGGAAATGAAGACGTCCTACAGATCGGTTAAGCCGAGACAAAGGACTTTTTAATAAGAGACCGTTGGCCATGTCTGGAATCGGGTCTCGGTATCGGAAGTTGTACAGAAAACTGCGGCTTATGGGGTCTTGGATCTGTGTTTGATGTTTTCCAAGAAACTAACCAGAAATGCTTGCTTTTTTTTTTCCCCTTCCCAGAGCTTCAAGCCGGATAGAAGAGAGACAACAGGTCGGCCAGTGTCGGCTTTCGAAACGAGAGTGTTGACGTCGGCTTCAGGTCGAGACATCGTGGTTCTGGTAGGCGAGGTGGCTGAGGTAACTTGAAGGTTGTGATTCTTGGCTGCTTTTGTCGTTTGAAGTTTCAGGATACAAGTCGCAAGAGGGTGCGATGGCTCCTTCGGCAGGCTTGAATTCGTTTTGCATCATCGCGTCCATGGACTCGGCGAGAATTTTCTTGACTTGAGCTCGCTGTGCGGCTGCTTTGAGTCTGAACCGTCAGTGTTTGGCTTCCTTGGATATTAACATTTTTCTGCGTCGCTAATCTTCAGTCTCGCTGGCTTCCATGCTGATTCCCCGGTATCGCTGACGCCCACGAAGGGTTGCTATGCCCGACTCGGAGGTTCTGTTATTGCTGGCGAGATAGCAAAGACTTTGCTATCCAACAGGCCAAGTGTGTTGTCCTGATATTTACTGGGCTTTGGGCCTTGGCTTGTTCCGACGCAAACACTTTCCTGCGAGATTTCATCTTCAGTGCGGCCACACTCCCACTACCGTTCTCTCATGACACCTTCAATGCTGATGAGGTCCCAAATAAGTCTGTAGCTTACAAGAATCTCATTGTTCAGATGACGGCGTTTCATACCTAAGTGTTGGTCCCTATTCGTTTCATGGACTGCGTCAGGGTAAATCATACTCTAAACTGGCTCTCAAGCTGCTCGACACGCCTATCAAGTCTGTGGAACTGCAGAGTGCTGAGAGGAAGCCCACCAACAGACATAGTTTTCTCTACAGCCAGCTTCCGAGCAATGCCTTTGGGTTCCTCAGCAGAAGGTCTGCTCGTTGAATGAGAAACCGTAAAGGAAGGGTCGTGTAGTTATCTGGCCTGTTTTGTTTTCGCGTCGTCTACTTCCTGACAAGGGCGTGAGGTCACGTCTTAACACCCCTGGTTATATGTCCACACTGTTTGGGCTTTTGCTCTTTAACATCAGGTCCCTGAATAACTTGTCTGAATTCTACCACAGGCTGGATAATTGATTCGGAGAATAAGTCGAAACTTTGTCGTGCTCAGGACTCTGGCTAAAACCCAGTTTTCAGATGTCTAAAACTTCCGTCGTTTTTTTTTTAACTCTTTGTTTTTCTTTCTACTTCTTCTTTTCCGGGACCAAAGAAATCGAAATAAAGTCAGCCAAGATTCCTGGTAACCTTGAAGTGACGTTGCCCTGAAAAGGGTCAGATTTAGGGTCCTCTCACTCATAACAACAAGAGAACGCGGCTAGAGAATTTGGGACTTGCAAGTGTCGGATGGACTTATGCCAAGGCTTGCGTCATGCTACTAAGCTGTCTGCAGCAACATGGAGAAGTGTGGCACGAAAAAATTCTTGTCTCTCATCCAACAACGGTCATATGAACGGACTTCTCTTGTTGAGCAAGAATTGATTAGGGTGGCAATCGCCGGAATAAGTTGGAGATGAAGACTAATCATCATTTCGAGCCATTCAATCCTTCGATCAGTCACAAGGCAGGTAGCTAAAAACTCCTGTTTCCTCTGAAGCGCCCGGTCAAGACTGTCCTTACGATGAGAGATACAATTGGATTTGCTGGAATAGGTTGGATAGTAGGGCTCTGAATGAGGGCTGGCTTTGTTATGCTCAATTGACCCAAAGATTCCCACAGGGCCTAGTATGCAGCCGTTGTGCGTTACCACTCATCTTCTTGAGGGAATCACTGCAAACGTATACTACAGACGAAACAGGTAGATTTCAAACAAATTCGTTTCTTTCAGTGCATGTGCGCTCTGAGGATTAGTCGTTAGTGTACGTCGCAGTCTTCACATGCCCCTCGCGGTTATCCCTGCAGTTATCACGAGCCAGGATAGTATTACAGGGAAAAGGGCTTAGAGGGCTAAGTAGGGAAGTCCATATAAGTTAGGAGATATAGGGAGGTACTAGGTAACTACTAGATAAGCCCCCTAGCCCTTACTTAATAAGACTAGAGGGCTAGAGAAGAATATTTAACCTTAGCTATATCTAACTATACTAACTCTATTACTCTATATTATACTAATTTATAATATATTCTTCTCTTATACTTATATTAATAGGGGTATAGACTATTAGAGTAATATAATATATAATAATATAATACCTACTTATAAGTTTATTAGGGAAATAAATATAATATTACTATTAGGATCCCCTACTAGCTAGGAGTAATTAAATAGCTAAACCTAGAATAAGATACTTACTAAATAGAATAGTAATAAGGGTACTAATAAGGGACTAGGTAGTTAATTAATAGAGACTAAATTAAATTAGCTTATTAAAGAGGAAGAAAAGAAGGGGTAGCTAAAATATAAGTAGGAATATCTTAAGGCCTTAAGGGCTAGCTAATTATTAACCCTAGTAAATAACCCTATTACTTATTAGGTAGTTATTAGTAATAAATTAAAGAAGTACTAATTAGAGCTTTAGGGGAAGTATCTCTTAATACTTAAGTATAAAAGGGGTACCTAGACTAACTTTAATTAATTTATATTTAACCTTAATATATAAATAAAGATAAATAAGATTATATTAGACCTAGAAAAGGTATTATTTACTACTAGGTACTTAGAGGGATTAGTAGTGAAATAATAAATATTATACCTCTCTATTAATTATAGTAATAAAGCGAAGGATATAACTTAGGTAATAATAAAGGACTAGTTAACTAACAATATAGCTAATATAAGGTCTAGTACCCTTAGTATATAAACCTAGCTTAAGTAAACCTACTAGTAACTAGGATAATTATACTAGAGCTTTATTAATTACTATAAAGGGATCGAGGCGGAGAGCCCCTATTAACAACTAGAGGAGATCCGGGTAGCTAATATAGTAGCTAGGCTAGACCCTAAGCTCTAGTACTATGTTATAGCAAATAGGTTACTAAAGTTATAGCTTAACTTTAATACTAGGGCTAGAAATACTAAACTTATAGTTAATATATAGATATATAATATATTAATAAGAGACTAGGGGGCTAATAATAAGGGATAATAACTAGAGGGCTAAACCCTTAACTAGGAGGGGTAAACTAAGGCTCTAAAGGGATAGACCTATAAGGACTATAGTAATACTAATAACTACTAAGAGGATACTAAGGACCTACTATAAGATACTACGAAGGAAATTATTTATTATAGTTATAAGAGGAAAGGCTATATCGCGCTAAGGTATTTATAATATAAGAAGTATAGCTACTCCTATTATAAAGGGAAACCCTACTCTAGTAAATAACTAGAGGAGGACTAGGTAGTAATATATACGATTTAATAGAGTAGTAACTAGCTATATTATATTAAAGTAATAATATAGGTCCGACTTATAAATAGCTAGAAGACTAGTGCTATACTTATTAATTATAAAGCTAATAAGAATATTATAAACTAGACGATTATAACTAATACCTAACTAGAAGCTAATAAGGTAGAACTTATTAGGGGAATATAGGTATCTAAGGGATCTAACTATAGTATATAAAAGTTAGTAACCTAAATAACTAATAATATAGGTATCTAGTAGATAGCTTTATATAATTTTAAAATTAATAATAGTAATAATTATAACGCTATTTTAGGGATTCCTTAGTATATAATAGAAAGCCCTAATCTTAATTAGAGGGAGTTAGGCTAGACCTTTTCCTTATATAAGAAAATATCTACTTTATTATAACTATAAAAGAACTTAGGCGTATTAAGAATAAAGCGAGAATAGTATTTATAGGAGTACTATAAGTTAACTATATATTAACTACTAATTACTAAGAGGATACCTAAGACCCTAAGGATATTTAGGGGATTAAAATAAATTTCCTATTAGAGTACTAGGATTTTAAGAAAGTATTTAATATTAACCTAATAGGAATTATACTAGAGTTTAGAACTACTAGGAGCTACTTTATTAACCTAGAGCTTAGAACTAAGCCCTTATTTAAGCTTATTTACTTATTAGCTAAGAAGGAGTTAAAAGAGTTAAGGGATTATATCTATAAAGCTTTATAAAAGGAATAGATTTACTTATTAATAAGCTTAATAAGGGCGCTAATCCTATTTATTCTAAAGAAGGGAAGTAAGTTAAGGTTATATATAGATTACTAGGGGCTTAACTAGGTAACTACTAAGAACTATACCCCCCTCCCTCTAATTAATAAGATCCTTAACTAGCTCTCTAGAGCTAAGTACTTTACTAAGCTTAACCTTAAGGATATATACTAATAAGTAAGGATCTAGGAGGGAGATAAGTAGAAGATAGTATTTTATATATAATATAGCTATTATAAATATTATATTATATTATTTAAGCTTATTAATATACTTATTACCTTCTAGACGTTTATTAGTAAGTTACTTAGAAGCCTAGTTAATATTATTTATATTATATATTTAGATAATATCTTAATTTTTACTAATAATATAAACTCTTATATAGAAGCTATAAGATTAGTACTTACCTAGTTAGAAGCTAATAGCTTCTATATAAACCCTAATAAATATAAATTTTATAAAAAGGAGATTAAATTCCTTAGGTTTATAGTCTTAATAAATAGAGTTACTATAAAATATAATAGAGTCTAGGTAATAGCTAAGTAGCTAATACTTATTATAATATAAGAGATTTAGTAATTTCTAGGATTTATAAGGTTCTATAGGAGATTTATTAAGAATTACTCTATAATTTATAGCTTACTTACTAACTAACTTACTAATATAGCTAAGAGATAGCTACTAATAACTAGGGAAGTACTAGTTACTTTCCATTAGCTCTACGCTTTATTTATAGAAGTACTTATATTATACTACTTTAATCCTATACTCCTAATTTAAGTTAAAACTAATATATTAGACATAATAATAAGGGTAATACTAAGCTAGTTAGAGGGGAATATATAGAGATTAGTAATATTTATATCTTAGAAGCTTAAGGGTATATAATTATAATAAAGTATATTAGAGGTAGAACTACTAGCTATTAGAGAGGTAGTAGTAAAGTAGTAGTATTACTTACTTTACTCCTAGTATTATATCTAATTTATTACTAACTACCTAAGTTACTAATACCTCGCTAATAAAAAGACGCTTAGTAGCTACTAGGCCTAGCTATTATAAGATCTATTAATATTTAACTTTAAAATTAAATACTAGCTAGGTTATTATAACCTAGCAAATAGCTTATTATAAAGGCCTAACTATACCCTAGAGGATATAGAAATTAATAAAGCTAGGGACTCGCTCCTATAAGACTTTCTATAATACTTTAATAAAACTACTACCTAGAGGGTAAGTACTAAGTAGTAACGAGGTACTTAACTACTAAATACCTTATTAGAATAACTTATACCCTCGCTCTAGGAATAAGTTAAGGAGGCTTAATAGAAAGACCCCTTTTATATTAATAAGAAGTAGGCATAATAAGGTATAAAGTAGTTATTAAATAATACTAATACCCTAAGATACTAGGAGGGCTTATTAAGTTCGGAATTACGCCGCAGCTCCTTCGCAAAAAGACTATAACAAATTCACCTAGTTTGCAAGCATAATTCGGGAAATACTATATAGGTATTTTAACCTATACCCTCTACTAGTTAAGGAAAATAATATAGGAACCCTATATATTCCTACTACTTATAAGCAAACCCTCTAAATATTACTATATAAAGTCGGACGCGCGCCGCACCGGGGCCGATTATATCGGAGCTAAACGGGCTACTAAGGCTCTCGTGGCCTGGAAACGCCCTCGCTGAACCTTCTAGCAAGGTGAAAGCCACCATAGTAGGAGGGCTTATATATCCCTACTAACTACTTATTTTAAAATAAAGTCCTTAAAGCTTTTTATAATAACCTATCTAGAGGTTACTAAGGGGTTACTAAGATATTAAAGAGGATTAGAAAATCGTTCTTCTAGAACGCATAGAAGAGTAATATAAAGGAATATATTAAGATATATATAATATGCTAATATATAAAACTAAGATACTACCTCCTATATAGTAAACTTATACCCCTATTAATACCTAGCTAGCCTTTCTAATAGATATTAATCGACTTTATTATAAAACTGCTACTATTTCTAATAATAATAAATAAGCTATATAATAGTATTCTCGTTATTATTAACTAGTTTATAAAATACTCCTTATATATCCCTACTAGGGAGTTACTTATTACTAAGAAGTTAGCTATATTACTAATTAAATATATCTTCCTTATATTTAGGCTCTTAGAAGCTATTATATCTAATTAGGGATCGCTATTTACTAGTAACTTCTAGTCTAAAGTATACTACCTACTAGTTATTAAGAGGAAGATTAGTACTACCTTTTATCCCTAAACTAATAGCTAAATAGAACGCTAGAACTAGAGTATTAAGTACTTTTTAAGGACTTTCTATAATATTAACTAGGATAACTAGGTAATATAGCTCGACCTAGCCTAATTTATTTATAATAACTCCTATTATAAAGCTGCTAAGATATTACCCGCTAAGCTACTAATAGGATATCTCCCTTATAGATCTAATAATATTAAATCCTAGTTAAGGGATTTAGTCCTAGTAGTATATAAGAGAGTATATAGCTTACTTACCTAAAGGTTAGCTATTACTAACTTGCTTTAGAAGTATAATAAAATATATAGTAAGCTCTATAATTAGAGGAGGACCCCTATTATCTTTACTATAGGAGATCTTATATTACTTTTAATAAAAAATATTAAGTAGAGGTAGCCCTCTTATAAACTTTCTAATAAATACCTAGGCTTATTTAGAATCTAATAAGTAATTAATAGAGGATAAGTATATAAGCTATAGATTAATAGAAAATATTAAATTTATAATATTTTTATACCTATATAATTAGAACCCTTTTTTAGCTTAGCTATTTTATTATAAGATATCCTAATTAATAATAATAATAATATCTATATAGTAGACTATATTATTACCTATTGAGCTCGGAATTACGCCGCAGCCCCTTCGCAAAAAGACTATAACAAATTCACCTAGTTCGCAAGTATAATTCGGGAAATACTATATAGGTATTTTAACTTATACCCTCTACTAGTTAAGGAAAATAATATAGGAACTCTATATATTCCTACTACTTATAAGCAAACCCTCTAAATATCACCGCATAAAGTCGAACGCACGCCGCACCGGGGCTGATTATATCAGAGCCGAACAGGCCACTAAGGCTCTCGTAGTACAGAACTCTAACTCATAAAGCTACTATACGAGATAACTTCTCAACCTAAAAGGTCGACCTTCTAGCAAGGTGCTAAAGGTAAATACTATTATATAAGAGGTAACTCCTTAACTAAAGAGGTCTTTCCTAAGAGGTTCTTATAGCTAGAAGCATAAGAAGCTCTGCGAGCAGGGCCTTATGCCTCTCCCTCTTCCTTATCCCTCAACCATATCGGCACCAGACCCTGCATATAAAAACGCCAAGCCCGCGCGAGGCACGCCCTTCAACGCTAACAACGCGCGATATTATTACCTATAGGGGCCCTAGATATAACTATTAATACCTTATTAAATAGAAGGGCTATAGCAAACTAAATTGTTTATAAGAGCTATAATATAATATATTAATAAACATATAAAATAATTATAAAGCCTAATTATAAGTAAAAGTATTATAATCCCTATATAATTTAATAGATAACTTAATAAATAACTAGTAGTTAAATAGAAATAGGGTATACTAGCTAGGTATTTTAATTTACTAGCCTAAAAGCCCCTAATAAGGTAAAAAGAGACTAGAAAAACGCTTAAAAGTAATTATATATTACCTAGAGGTTATTAGTAGCTTACTAGGGGTGCTCTTGAAAATTTTATTTCTACTAGGCATTAGTACTCTCCTCGCTAGGACTAGTTATATCCCTTTTAATATTATTATCTCCTAAATAAATAAATAGGGTAATAAATAGAATAATTAGAACCTTATAATACTACTTTAAGTTAGAAATACTAATTAGAGGAGTATTAATAAAGTACTAGTAGAGATTAGGTTAACTTACTACTTTATTATAAGCCTTATTTATCTCCTTAGTATATTTAGCTTATATATTCTATACTTCTAGCTACTTATTAGCTAGCTACTCTAGTTCTAGGTAAAAGTAGTACAGCTCCTTATATTATTTATATAATAACTTAGTTTACTTCTTAGCCTCCTTAGTAATATACTACTAATACCTAGCTATATCCTCTAAAGTAACTACCTTGTAATTCTCTATTTTTATAGAGATCTTAGCCTCCTTAGCTTTATACTTCTTAAGTATTATAATAACCTCGTTCTTCTTAACTTAGAGGGCTTTCTTAACTACGAGCTAAGTAGCGAGGATCTCCTCTTAAATATAATTAGATACTAATAGTAAAGTACTAGGGAGGTACTAGGGACCTACCTTATTCTTAGTATACTATACTTAAAAGTTAGGCTTAGAACTAACCTTATTTATAAGGTATTTAATCTTATTAGTAGTGCTTATTATATAATAAGTAGCTTATACTAAGTTAGTAGATAAGAAATAGAAAATATTAAGTAAAACTTATAATAATATAATCCTTATTATTACTTATTTTAATATAACGCTTATATTTAATAGAGGTATTTAAGAAATAAGTAAATTAATAATAAATTTAAAACCTAAAGCTAGTAAAGTATTAAATAAGTACTAAATAAGTATTAAATAAGAACTAGGAGCTTACTATTTGATACAGTCAACGTAGTAGGCGAAAAATTATAGGTAAAAATTCTATGAATTTCGAAGGTTTTTTCCTTAAAGGCGATAAGCCCTTTTATAAGGGTTAACGCGTTTAGGTATATTTAACGTATTAAACACGTTAGATACCCTTAAGCGGGATAACTACGCTAAGCGCATTTAGTATTAATTACCTATATAAGAAGAAAAAGGCGTCGACTGCGATATATAGTATAAAATTTAATTTATACCTCCTATTATAGTAATATACTATTAAGTAGAGCTATATTATTATATATAAGTAACTATATATAACCTTACTTCCTTTCTATTCTATACGTTTTATTATATCTTACTTTAGGCTAAGGGAGTCTTAGGCGTAGTATTAGTCGTCTTTAAGAGGTCGGGGTAGTCCTTATCCTCGTTATTAATAATCTCTTTAGCTATAACTAGGAGTTAGTTAATACTAATACTATAAGTAGTAGCTAGTTAGGTATTATCCTTATATTACTCTAGGAATAAGTAGTGAGATTTATTACTAACCTTAAGGTATACCTTAGTAACGCTATTATTTTTAATTATAATAATTAAAGTAGTAAGGGAGGTGATATTAGTATAAAAGCCTTAAAGGTTAGTAATATATTTATACTAAAAGTTAGCTATATCTATAGCCTTAGGTTTACTAAGGTCTAAGAGAGTATAGATAGCGCTCGAGTTATTACTATTAACTATAGCTTAACTAATATAAGTATTATCCTTAGTATATATACTAGGAAACTCGTATTATAATATCTACTTAATAATAAAGAATAATAATATAGCGCTAAACTCCGGGTTACTTATAATTCGTTTAGTTATAAATAAGTTAAAAGCGCGGATATATATATATAGACTAAGGATAATTAAGCTATTCTAGATAAGCGCGTATAGGGTAAGGTATTTAATATAGTAAGTAGTAATAAGGTTAGTAATATTAAAGAAATAGAGGTGCTAAAAGTATATATTATTTACCTCTTAAGTAGTTAGGAACTTTATATAGGAATAAGTAAGGTAATAGAGGCTAGTAATATAAGTATAGGATTACTAGTCTATAATAATAATCTTCTTAATACTAGTAGTAATATTAAGCGTCTTAGCGGAGCTAGGCGTATTAATAGTATTAAAGGGGCTAGCGTTAGAGGAAGGATTAATATTAGGGCGATCCTCTAGGCTAGTAGCTAATACTATATACTTAGTAGATAACCTAGTAATAAGGTATTATTCTAGGCTAAGGAAGCCCGGGCTCTCTTATATTAATCCCTAGGGAATAGTTACTATAATAAACTTAAACTCGTTAATAGCTAACTTAATAAATTAGCCTAGGTTAAGGGTAATAGCGCTAGTATTAGTAATACGACCCTTAGAGAGCGCTATAATTAGGGCGATCTAGGTCTCCTTATATCTATTAAGTAGTATAGTAATATAGCTAACGCGTTTACTATAGGCTTATATTCCCTTAATAGCCTTAATAGTATTTATTATATTAGGGGTGCTAATACTAGTAGCTTGCTTCTTAGGAGTAGCTATCTTATTAGTCTTATTCTAAGTAATAGGAGTTAATCTAGTACTAGTTATAATAATATTAGTTAATAGTTAAGGTTTAATATATTCTATAGTATTAGTAGCTTAGTTAGGTTAGCTAGCGTTAAGGGATAATTTAGGCTAATTAGCGTTAATAGTTTTATTAGCTTAGTTATATTTAGTAGTAATAGGTTTATTATCTCTACTTAAGGCCTCTCTATAATAGAAATAGGTATACTAGTAATATTAGTAATATAATATAGGTTATATTTAAGGGAGTTCTATATAGTATTATAGAGGGATAGCTACTAAATATTTAAGATAGCGTTAGGGAATTAGTAGTAGAACTTAATTTAGTTTATAGATAGTAGTTAGGTAACTAAGGAAGCGTTAGTACCTAGGTAGATAACGAATAGGGTATTAGAAATATTATAACTAGTTTTATAACGTTAGGTCTCTTAATTAAGGGCGTACTTAAAGATTTCTTAGTTATAAATATAATATCTAGGCTTATTATAAGGGATCTTAATATTAGGTAGGTAGTAATAAATATAGTTAAGGGTAATATACTTAGTATCTTTATATTGAGAGCGTTATCTATTTATAGTAAAGTAATACCTAGGTATATATAATATAAGTTACTCTAGTAGCGCTAAGCGCGCGACGATATAGAGCGTTAGTAAGATTCCTCGATATCTTAATGAGGATAATAGTAATAAAGGGAGATATATAAGTATAATAATAATATAGTAACGGGGTTAAAGGCGTTAACGCTCTTTAGCGAAATATATATATAGAGAAAAAATACGCTTAATACTAAGCAGGCGAAAGTAGTAGTAATAACTAGTAAGGTTACTTAGTAATATAAATTTATTTTATATATATATACTTAAGCGCTAATTTTTCTTATTAGTTAAGTAAGAGTAGGGGTTAACCTTCTAGCGAGGAGGGTAGTTATATTTATAAAGGTTCTTATAGTGCTAAGGGTAGAAGGAGTTCGAGAGGGAAGGTATAATAGGTATAGTTATCTTTACTAATAGGATAGATATAAATATCGCTATTATTATAGTAAAGTTCTTAGACGCGCTAAGCGTGCTAAATATCTTTATTTTATAATAAGGCCTTAGTTATAATACTCTTTATAGTCTACTTATCTATTTAAAGCGCTTTAAGTAGCGCGTTCCTTATTTATAATATATATTATATTATTCCCCTAGGTTCTTATAGGGCTTTCCTCTTAAGCGCCTTAGTAGTCTCTTACTAGGCTCTAATACTAGTTTAATACCTTATTAAATAGGTCTTTAAGCTTATACTTATCTATAGAGCTATTCTATCTCTTATTCCTTACTTTTAAATATAGTAATAAGTTCGTCTACGTTTATAGTATCTTTATCTATCTAAACTATATATATTAGTAGGTAACCTTTCTATTTAACTAGATATTATACCTTTCCTCGCGCGAGGGTTCGCTTTTTAAGAATACTTTTAATCTTAAAATACTTATATACTTTAAGCTAATAAATATTATTATCTTCCTTAATATTAACTAGGCCTTAGTAGTTATCTTAATAGTTAAATAGGTTACTACTAGGGGCTAGTACTAGTATAAATTAGATAATAGATATAACTAAGTAAATATTTATATTAAGTAGAATATTAAGGTAGTATACTAACTTACTAATATATTTAAGGACCTTAAATAGGATATACTAGTAGCTATACTTTAGGTTTAGTTATCTTAGTAGATAATATCCTAATCCTATCTTAAGATATACCTAGTTGCCTAGCTTAAAGGTAATAAAACGATATTTTTTATTATACTATTCCTTTATATATAGCTAGGCTATTATAATTTAAATTTTTACTTCCTCCTAGAAGATTTTATAGTTTATTTTAGGGTTAGTATTACCTAAGATATTTAACGCGTTATTAGTATTTTTACTATATAGGATTTAGTTTAGTAAATAACTAATAACTTATAAGTAGGCGTTATTAAGGTTATATTAAAGGCTTAGTAGTAATATTACCTAGTTATTATTAACGAGGTTAAAAAAGTAATAAATAGCTAGTTTGATAGTTTAATTTTTATATTCTAAAATACTATTAGTTTATAGATAATATATAGTTAAGAATCTTAATTTAGTATATAATTCCGCCTATAGTATAGTTTAAAACTTTAAAAGGAACTTTTAGTTATAATTAGATATAATAGCTTTTAGTATTCCCTAGTTACTACGCTAGAGGTTATATAA